>PVJA010010231.1:0-35716 GCA_004027025.1 Myocastor coypus
TTTTTAGATCCACTGCATATATTTCCATCTAGATCACTCGCCCTCTTGGTTAGGATGCTGGAGCCCAGCTACTCCCAGGAGAGCTGGGACACTCACAGTCCTCCCACGAATCCTTGCCTTGCAAATGAAATAGAGGCCGTCTCAACACTGAGACACAAGAGCTGCCACCCGCCGCAGGGCAGAGGGGCATCACAGAGGGGAAGCAGCTCAGGGCAGGCAGCAGGACAAGGTGAGTGACCCACAGAGAAGGGAGGGAGCTGTGTCCCTCCAAGCCCCACCCCCACAAAGAAGAACCCACCTCCAAGAAGCTCCATCTAGGAACACAGCAGGCTCTGGAGGGATGTCTAGGTATAAACCACACCAAAGGCCTTACACAAAGAAGCCTCAGCCTAAGAAATGGGCGACTTCTTCCTAATCGCTATCGAAAAGCGTTATGCACTAGTTGGGTGTCATCTACTTCAACAGATATTGTTAAGGGCCCAGCAAGGGCTATCGAGATGAGGGAGCCAGTCTCCTGTCCTCAGTGGGGGACAGGGTGCGGAGTGGGGTGGGAACTCAAGCAGACCCTCTATTCCATGCCAGCAAAGAGCAAAGAGGCCTCACAGAAATGAGTAAGTGCTTCCTGGGCAATGGCACAGGAACTCTGAACAACGTCCTGAGCCACAGAAGATGGATTGGCCTTGAAGGTTGCAACAGGTCCAGTGGGAAGGGCGGGCCTCCCATGAAAGGGAGGAGCCAAGCAAAGGGGCAGCATGGCCCTGCTACAGGGCAGAGGGCAAGAGCCTGGGCTCGGGGAGCAGAGAAAAGACAGAGAAGCCGGGCACGTGTATCGCAAGCTTTGCCACTGTCCCCAAATTGTCTTATTATAATGCCACTGGGATAACATTATAAAAACATTATTACAAAAATAAATCCAAGGGCCAGGGAGATAACTCCGCGGCATAAGCACCTGCCTGGCAAATGTAAGGTCCTGAGTTGTATTCCTGGTACTGCAAAAAATAAAAATAAAAAATTAATCTAACTGATCACTGGGACTGTTCTCATGCTGACAGAATAAACAATACCTTGAAGTTTAAATAAAAGTAACTATACATCCATGACTATTAATAAAAATCAGTTAATAGCTGACAGTCCGTTGAGCCAGTGGCTGTCCGGATCTGTCACGCAATCAGTTTACAAGGCCCTCCCTCCGCTCCCATCTACAACACCCAACCTCAACTCTGCACTCAAAGGCTCCCATCATCAAGCACCCTCCCTGGCCTACCCTAGAGGCCCCTCTAGGATGTCCTTCCAAGGAGCTATTCCTCAGGCCCTGGGAGTCTCAGATACAATGAACTGGACCTCAACTATAGCTCAGCAGAAACCCACTGGTTTCAACGTCCAAAGTTCAGGCAACACAACACCTGCAGGCCTTTCAGGGGCAAGGCCTTTCAATCTCCTCATATAACTCCCCTTATTCCACCTACAGGGCTGGCAGTGGGTGAAGAAAATTTCTTAGGAAAGCACAGGCCAAACTGTTGGAGGACAGAGACAGAGTGTGATTAGCATGGCCTGCTGTGCCCCGGTGTGCCCCGCTGTGCCTGGGCCTTATTTTCCTTCCTCCCCTGAAGAAGTGCAGAGACCAATTTGGAGTGCTGCTCAGATCACTCGGCTATCAAGTTGCCTCTGGCCTGGCACAGGATTTAGGCTAGATGAGCCAGCAGAAAGGGAGCTTCGGGCACCAAGAGCGAGGTGACGACAGGCAGAGCTTACAGAGCCGAAGACCTGGAAATGTGGCCCCAGCAGCTTCAGCCGGTGAGGCTTGTGTCCACTTGAAGGGTGAGGGGTCTTCCAACGGCCCCATTGCTCTCCCAGCCTTTCCCAGTCATCTTCACCAGTGTCTACTAGAACTCCCATCTCCAGGCACTTCCCAAGCCCTTCCCCAGGAGGTTTCCTGGCAACCCTGGGACAAGGACTACTGCTATTGATAGTCCCATTATTCAGAAGAGTAAACTGAGGCTGAGAAGCCCAGTGTTCCAAGGTTGCTCAGTGACTGAGAGGGGAAAGGGGAACTTCCTTCTACGTCTGCCTGTCCTGAAGCCAACCCTCTGCCATTACCATGGCCCAGTGACTCTTGGAAATTGCTTTTGATTCCTTTTAGTCAATGTCATCTCTACACCTACTAAGAACAAGAACCTGGCATTCAGCAATGCTCAAGCAGGCAGACACGGGGCAAACGTGTCCTCCGCCCTCCAGTGACCTGCAAGCTTGAGGGCTGTGGACTCATGATTCATAGCCTTCTGGCGCTCTCCGAGCCGACTGTGACCTCCGCCGTCCTGCAGGACGATGCAACCCACTTCAACCACCTGTCCGTGCCAGGCCCTGTCCTGTGTGCTGGGGGTTTTCCTGGGGACAACACAGTGGGGCCTTGCTTTCACGAAGCTAAATTTCTCACAGGGGGTGATAAGCAAGCAGCCGTGGAAATGCACGAACAAGTGCGTGTTGAAATGAAGACAGATTCGAGAGAGCCTCTCTAGGGCAGAAACAGGCTCAGACCAGAAGAATGTCAGCCCAAGCTTCGTAACTCAGCCCACGACCTTTCAAATTAATACCAAGCATTGGTTCTCTATTTATTTTCATTACAAGACCTCAGGAAACACCACGTGAGAGCCCAGGCAGAAGCTGGAGAGGAGGGACAATCGCAAGACCTAAGGGGAGAGGTTACTGAAAAAGCAGCTCCGCCCCCAAGGCCAAAATGCACGCGGAGCCTGATAAAAGGGCAGATGGCATTCACAGCCCATGGCCTGAGGATGACATTACCATTATGACTTCAGGGCCTAATTGGAGACTCTTGTAAATCCAAATTAAATTAAGCTTTCCATATCGTGAGCAAGGATTTCAACTTCCAGAATGTTAGCACTGTTTGTTCACATGTGGCTTTCATATTACAAAGATAAAACAATCCGAAGTTGGGCCGGTCCATGCCACAAAGTGTTGTCTCTGAACCCAATGCGCCTGACATCCACTGTGCTTAACTGGCAGCTACCGGGGCGCTGCCTGCGAACGTGAGCAACTTTCTTGCGTTGCTCCTCGTCCCTTCCAGGGTAGAGCTCCCCATCCGATGATTCAACCACCACCTGGCTCACAGGGGTCACATCCAATCCTTGGACTGTTTTAGCCGTGAACCACAGAGTAGGCCTCAGTTAGTAGCCTTACAAGACCTCAGGAAACACCACGTGAGAGCCCAGACAGAAGCTGGAGAGGAGGGACAATCGTAAGACCTAGGGAGAGAGGGTACTGAAGAAGCAGCTCCACCCTCAAGGCCAGAGTCTTGGGTTGGGCGACTCATTTGAGCTGGAGAGCCGGACTGCCTGGAGACTGCAGGGATGCAAGAGAGGGAGACCAGAGGCAGGGAGAGACGCAAGGCCTCACGGAGATGAGTCCGCTGTGTGTAGCCTAGCCAGCATTTCAAGAAACAGTGTAATGAATGGGGCCCAGGGACAACTGTGGCCTGTGGCTGCAAATCCCGGAAAGCTGGGACTCCGGGTGATGGATAGCAGCTGCACCTGTGGGCTCTCTAGCTGTTGCTTTCTTCCTTGCTTGGAATGCTAATGGTTCACCCCTGTGTGGAACTGATGATAGGGAAAGGGTGGAAGTCAGTAGAGATGGCGGTCATGTTCCTGACTACGCACATGGTCCTCCTTTGCTAAGATGATTGTGCACGAGATCAGGTTCACTAGCCTGAAATAAAGCCGAGCTGCTTTGGGGGTTCTTGGCTCACTGAGGGACGAATCTCAGCGAGTCCTCTGAGCTACCTTCATCGGGTCTTCTCGTTGTTTCTTTCAGCACTGCCACATAACTTACAACAGCTGTGACAGATTAAAACGAGGGCAGCGAAGGGAAAGCATTCAATTCCATACACACGGATCACTAGGAACCCCAACCTGGACTGGAAGGAAGTGACAGATTCCCTGGGAAAGTGCAGCTGCAGCTGACAGGAAGCAGAGGAAGAAGAATGTGCGAAGGGCTGCTCAGGAGGAAAGGAGGGTCAGCGTGCGCACTGGGCACAAGTGACTCTGCACACGGGCCGGGGAACAGAGCAAGGCAGGGAGCAGGGCAAATCCTCGTAGCACTTGCCTCAGAGCACGGCGAGGCCACGAGGGCGCGCGGCACATCCGGCAGGATCACATTTGCACACTGGAAAGGCCACTGGCTTCTCTTAACAGTCACACCCTCCCTTGTGAGTGACAAGGCTTCGAGGACACAGCCTCAACTTATGTAGATTTAATTATTGGGCATGTTTGTATTTATATGTACGATACAGTGGATTAACAATAAAAAGACTTAGAGGTATAGGAACTGTTGGAAGGAAGCTAAGAGAAAAAGACAAGTCCCATCTTAACAAAAGCCTTCGTAGTCAGTTTGCATTTTGTGGACATTCGAAAGTGTCCCCACAGGAAAGGTTGGCTTTCTCTCTTGAGCATCATGATAACTTCAGGCTACGATCAGCTCATAACTCAAAGCGCAACGTCGTAGAGCTAGGGTGTGACTTATGAACAGATGGCAGTTTGTCCGTGCTTTGTCCAGGATGTTTGATCACTCTGAATGTGGAAATCAAGCTGGTGTCAGGCTCGGTTAGATCACCGTTGCCTTTACCTACCAAGCCAAGAGGAGTCAAGGACACAGGAGAGGTAGCCGTTCAACGATGGCTCACCTTCCCTCCGCTCCCCTGCAGCCTACAGAATGAGGCAGGAATCCTTCAAAGTGGCTTGTCTACTTTTTTTCTTTTTTTGGAAGCTCATTTAATGAGAACTATTGAAAGCAACCCATGAACAGGCTCTTCAGGAAGGATAACCTATAACATGACCCACACACTGAGGGCAAATAAAATGTAAGGGCCTCCCAAGAACCCTTGTGCATTTTTGAGCCCCTGGTGCATCCTGGGAACAAACAGGATGGGCCACCAGCTACCATAAGGATTGCTCAAGTAGCCAGACTCAATCATTCAGTATCACTAAGGTTTGTTTCCTCCTCCCACCATTTTGTTTTGTTTTGGTTTGTTTTTTGTTTTGTTTTGTTTTGTTTTTTTGAGACAAGGTCTCATATGCAGTTCAGGCTGACCTTGAACTCACTATGTAGCCCATGTTAGCCTTGAACTCATGGTGATCTTTCTGCCTCAGCCTCCCAAGGGCTAGGATTATAGGCACACACCATTAAAATAGATAAAAATAAAGTTTCTCCTCCCTTTGAATCACACTGAGTGCAAAGTCTCAGACACTGCCCAAAAGTCAGGGTAGGAAGGGCTCATAAAGCACCTCAGATGGGCCTTGCAGCGTTCTGGGGGTATCGGGGGAAACACCAGGGGCAGGACGTAGTAGCAAGGTCATCAAGGCTCACTGCTAGCCTCACTGTGGGGATCAGGAAGAACTTCACACAAATAGCTGAGCTTTAGACCAAGAAAGCATATTTATACGAATGTGGTGTTAAGCTAGCACACTGACCTACAGTGAAATCCAAGCTGTGCTGTATAAGTGGATTATTCACACTAACGGAGTTGGCGGAGGTATTTTCTCTCCTTTGGTTTTTCACCCACCGATTTTCGAGCCAGGGCACTGGGTTTTTACTTATCGGACGCTGACCCCTGAGCGTGGGCGGAGCCTAGGAGACAACACAGCTCAGAGCGCTCCACCACCTGTCTGGTCTAGGGGTGCAGCCCACACCCCGCGCTGCGCTCCTTCGGCTTCTCACCACCAAGCCCCCACTTGCTGGGTAGGGTGCCTACTATGTGAGGGCAGAAGACACCCCAGGACAGCAGACACAACTGGGTTGCACACACAGGCCTAGGGTGTAAAAAGGCCATGCTGAGATTAACGTAATGCCCACAGAGAATTGTGACCAAACAGAAACGGCACTGAGAATTGAGAGACCAAGGCTTGAGGCCCAGTTTTAATGGCAGTAGCCGCCTGGCCTCGGCTGACCTCGGAGCCTCTTCATTTTCCTCCGCTGTAAGATAAGAAGCCAGCTGAGCCCGGCCTCCTCCAAGCCCCAGCATCCCGTGAATCTGTTGCGACACAGTTTTCCCATCCAGCCAGACCCTGTTGTGAGCGCCTGCCACCGCAGCACTCTGTACCAGCTCCGAGGGTGGGTGGACGCCAGGGGCGAGGGCTGATGAGGCATCGTCATGGCTACGCCGCTTCAGTTGTCAATTAGTGCCAGCAAGACTAATGCCTGGGCGTTCTGAGGCCTGAGAGGTGGCAAGGTGGCGTCGCCCTGCTGAGTGGCTGGGACAGGCCGCAGCCACACTGCCCTGTTGTGGTGCTGTGTTGCTGTAACCAAGGCCGGGAGGCTTAGCGCCTCGCCTCCGCTATCAGCTGGGGCCTATTTGTGTCTCTCAATTCTCAGAGGGCTGCGCCTGAAGCAGAATTACGATCCACAGGGCACACGACAGGTGGTCTCGGGCTCCACGCAGCGCTCAGGACAGACCACGACCCATTCAGCCCTGCTGCAGGCAACCGTGGAGGACAGGGAGTCCCTTGCTTCCTTGGCTGGAGGAGACTGCTCCCGGGCCCTGCCCCGCAGTTCATCTCAGGTCTGCTTTCATGGTCCCAGCCAGCCGCACTGGCTATCTCCTCCTGGCTCTGCCATGGGGACATGACTGCCAGCTCTGCTGCTGACTAAATCCCCCCACAAGATGCCACACATCCCCAAGCCTCGACCCTCCCCTCAAGTGGAGAAGTCAAGACTGCTGAACTTTCTAAGGCCTTTGACAATATTAACAAAGATTACTTCTGCAGATCTGTGTCTACCCCAGGCTCATATCCCTTAAACACTCCACCAGTACTCATTAAGCCTGAACTGTAAGTTGTTGTTCTCCAAACCTCAAAGAGGCAAGGGCAAAGCTTTTCTGTCAATGATCTCTTATTAGCTCCAGCCCCAATCCTCTAAGAAAATTCTTCCATGATATTTTGTATTTATTTTCTTTGTTGACTATCAGATTATTTGTGCCACACAGGTGTAGGATGGAATAAAACACAGCCCTCAGCCAATGCTTTGTGCTTCAAGTAATGTATACCTCCTGAACGACACCCACTCCGCCCTTGGTTTTATGGTAGAAAGTTTCAACCTGAGGCTTCCACTTTGTGGAGGTTTCCCTATCAATATTTCCCTCATGGTGAAATGTTGACAGCAGCAGTAGCAGCTTGCTTTTCTTTGCCATATAGGAGTCCAGTGTTACCTCATTCTGAAATCTTAAGATTGCACTGTACAATTCTGTTTTGCAATCGCACATTTCATTTGGAATTTCTGCTTTGTTCCTGTATACAGTACCTGTGCTGGCCAACTTGTGCTCTCTTAGTGTTACGCTTTATGTCTAGTTGTCCTCCCAAAGCCTCATGCAGTCATGGGGTGGGGACTTCTATAGATTGAAACTTGATCCATGATCCACTGGGACTATGTGATTTAGTACTGATCTAGAGTTTGAGACTTGATGCCTGGGATTATGTGTTTTAAGTACTTCTGGGATTATGAGTGTAGCCTAAGGCAGATAGGCTAAGGCAAGAGCCTGATGCAATTTAAAAAGAGAGACAGAGAGACAGACTAGCGCTGTTGCTCTCTGCTCCCCTGGTTGGTCGGCTGCCTCTGTCACCATTGTCACTGTTCCTCTTCCATGAACGGCTGCTCTCTGCCATGTGCCTCTCTGCCTTGGATCCAGCTGAGTATGGACTGAAACCTCCAGTAACTGTGAGCTAAATAAACCTTTCCTTCCTTCAAATACCCAACACATTTGGGTGTCGGGTATTTGTCCCAGCAATAAGAGAAAAGTAACTAAGACACTTAGCAAATGTAACATCAATCAGCAACCAGTAAACCAACTGTCAAATATCATATTTTGATTAGTTTGGGAGGTGGGGTGGCATGGCTATTCACAACATCATTTAGTTTATTACTATATGTATAAGAACTTAGCAGTTTAGTTCAAGGATAAATGTCTAAATTGAAAGAGGAGGAAGTCTTGGAATCTACAAGAGCATCATTTTTTTTTAAATTTGTTGGGTATAGGATCTCACTCTGCAGTTCAGACTCCTAGTGATCTGCCTGTCTCAGCCTCCCAAATGCTGCAATTACAATCATGCATCACCATGCCCAGTTTCGGGGCTGGCCCAGTGTGCTCAGGGTTCTAGGCCAGCACAGCATGCAGTACCGGGGTTCAAACTCAGGTCCTTGCACTTGCTAGGCAGGTGCTTAGACAACTGAGCCAGCCCAAAGGCATAAATTGTTATGCCCTATTTGGACCCATTACTTTTCTGTAAGTCTTTTACCTTCCCTTGATAACAATGAGAAAGCATGCTAAGTGCAGCAGACCTACAAACACTTTGACTTCAGCTAGTGAGGAGTCATACTGAATACTACAGAGAGCCCTTCCAGGTCCTCATTGCAACCCAGGAAGTTTATAGCCATAATCCTATTAAATGTTAGTGGAATCGTAGTGAATCGATTCCAATCTACCACTCCCGGTGCAACCCATGGCGAGAACACAGACCCCGAGGCATATCTGTAGTTATGGGGAGCCAAGGGCTTCTAAGTCCAGACATGGTGATAGCTATCAGAAACAAAGGCCTCCACCCATGGCAGAACTCAGGTTTTATTCATGAAGGAAGAAGGGGCTTCAGAATGAGTGCCTGTGAGAACAGCAGGAGGTGGGGGACTGCTGCGGGCTGGGCTAGGTAGGAGGCCTGAAATTACCTTTGCAATAGGGAGAGAAGGATATGCTGTGAGAGGCATCTGCATAACACAACTGAGATAGTATCCAGTGTTTTGGGGGTTGGTGCCTCGGCTCTAATCCTTCAAGGCTCAATCCCAGCCAGAGCATGGAGCTTTGGCTCTTTATCCCCACGCCTCCAGCTCACATAAGGGAACAAAAGGTGGGGTTGGGGGATCTAGGGAAACACCCCTGCCCTCTTCAAAGACCACTGTAAGCACCTTGGATGGACAGATATGCATTGCTTAAAGTCAACTGAAGGAAAGGAAAAGTCCAAGCCAGCTCTGCACACGTCGGTGCATGGAAGTAGGCTCAGGCTAAGCCAAACTGGGGAGAACTCCTCCCCCTCCTCCTCCTCCCCTCCTCTTCCTCCTCCTCCTCCGCCTCCAAGGAGCATCTCCCAGGTGGTCCTCCACAAACACATTTTGTTAATATGGCTACTGCTGCATACAGAATGTTTCACTTGCATTTTAGCCTTTGTGTATTTAGCTGTCGTAGCATTTCATCCGTTGCAACTGCCAAATCCCAGCACTTGTGAGATTCAGTCAGGAGGATCACCGGGCGTTCAAAGCTAGCCTGGGCTACATAGGGAGTTCCAAGCTAGCCTAAACTACATAGCGAGACCCTGCCTCAGAAGACCAAAAGGCAAAAAACAGTTGGCAACGTTAAACAGCAGTGCTGGCATTCTGTTCAATATGCTTCACCTCTGCCAAGACCCTCGTTATATTTTTGGCCCTGGCTCTAACATTAGGTCATTCCAGCTGGTTGTGTGGCCATTTTTCAGTATTTCAACTAGTGAAACAGGTACTGGCATTGCTGCTGTCTGTGTCACATGAAAAAGGAGCTAGCATTCCAGGTGTCTGTGTCAGCCGGCTCTTGCCCCGCTTCACGGTCACGAGAACTTCGGGTCATGGGGCCAACGTCAAGTCGCCACCACCCGCCCATCCACTCCCACCACACTTCTGCTAGGCGCGTGTATGTGGCCGTGACGGCTCGCCATCCTCCTCAGCCATGTGTGAGTAATCTGATGAGTCATTTTTGACCTCCAGAACGTACAAACCTGGTTTCTCATGTGCCAGAGTACTAAACTAGGCCACTTCTACCAGAAAAATAAAAATGAAATTAAAAAAAAAAATCCTAGGGGGCTGGGGAGATCCCCTCTGTGGCACAAGCGCCTGCTGGGAAAATGCAAGGTCATAAGTTCAAACCCCAGTCCCACCAAAAAAAAAAAAAAAAAATATATATATATATATATATATATATATATATATATATATATATATATATATATATATATCCTGGAGGGGCTGGAGAGATAGCTCAGTAGAGTAAGTGCCTAGCTGGCAAACGCAAAGGTCTGAGTTCAATCCCCAGTTCCACAAAATAAATAAATACTAAAAATTAAAAATAAATTTTAAAAATGCTGGAGCGGCATGGATCTATTGGACCCTGTGTGACACTCAGGTAAAATTGGACCCTGTGTGACACTCACACAAAACCGGTAGCCAGAGCATAACATGGGTGAAAGTCCTGTTTGCCACACACTTTTGGGTTCATCGTGCAAAGCGGACAAATGCATAGATTGCTTCCTGTGTCCCTCGGGGAAGGGTACAGAGAGGCACAGCCAGCTGCTATTACGCTCCAGAACAAACCGACGGCAGGAACACAAGGGACGGGCTTGCCGGACCCAGCGCCACGCTCCCACTGCTACGAGAGTCCATTGTCTTGCCTTCCCAGCTGCTCACTCGCTTGCCTGCCTTAGCGCTTGGCTTCTTGGGTCTTCAGGGCATGCAGTGGCCAGGCAAAGCCTCCTCTCCGGACCGTGCCGCTCTCCCTCTCGGACCCTTCTGCCTCCCGCGTCCCCGTGGCTCTTCCATGGAGCCCACTGGCACAGGCCAGCCCACTCCAATCTCAGGCCAGCTGGCCAGCGCCCTTCCTCCACCTATGACCCTCGTGCCTCCCTTGCCACACCACGGCCATTAGGCTCTGGGGGTCAGGATGTGAACATCTGTGCAGTTGTAGGAGGAATTATTCTGTGCACCTCAGGCAACCATGGCAAAAATTCTACCACACTAGCAAAGTGGCCTCCAACCCTTCGGCCCCAGGAACCAATTCATGGAAGGCAGTTTTTTCACAGAAGGGAAGAGGATGGGTGGTTTCTGGAATGATGCAAGGAAGCACACCGCATTTTTGTACCCTTCATTTGTGTTATTTTCACATTGCAATATACAGTGAAGTAGGTATACAGCTCATCATAGTGCCCAACCCGTGCAAGCCCTGAGCTTGTTTTTCTGCAACTAGCGAGTGCCTTGCATGGGTGATGGGAGACAGGGACACAGCCTGCTGCTTAGGTCCAGTTTTCTATGGCCTCGTTTTGATTGTTGCCCTGGCAGAAAACCCCGCTTCATAGAAATAGGGCATTGGAAATGGAAGTGGGCTCTTCAGTGCTTCTCTGCCCATCTCAGGGTACCCTGCCCTGCCTTTCAACCAGGACATATGGAATTTTAAGGTTGTCTCAGACACACGTCTAAGATCACTACCACTTGTGATCTCAAGCTGTTGGCCCTCTTCTAGAAAAGACAAAGTCCGTTGGCCAGGCTTATTGACAAACTTGGGATCCCTGCTCCAAAGGGACAGAAAGACCACACTCCCTACAAGGTGATAACCTCAGAGGAGGTGCTAACCAGAAGCCTCCTGGGGGGTGGGGGGGCATGGCCTCAGGAAATGTGTCCTGACCCGAGCCAGCGCGATGTCGCCTTTCCTGGCCCTCAGCTGGAATACGTTCCCCCTTTTCTAGAATCCCAGACTTTCCTCTGAGGACAGTGACAGTAAGCTGCTTTTTGTCAAGACTGAGAAAGCTTCTTTGTGCTGAAGCTGGGGCAGAGATTCACTAGGCCTGAGACGGAGAGGAAGAGCCAGAGAAACAGGCCTCCAGTCGTGCCCACAGCCCAGATCGACCCGTGGGCTTTCCTGGTGCCTGGGCCAATAAATCTCCTCTGCTCTTGGCTTCTCCTAAACTAAGTTTCTTTCACTGACAGCCAAGCATTTAGTAACACACTCAGGAAATACCTGTAAGGGCAAGTCACAGCTTCTCAAACCCTCGGCGGGTCTTTAAGAGCCCAGGCCTACAAGGCCCCGGTTCAACCTCAGCCGTTGAAACCCCAAGCGTCCCTGCCAGGTTTCCTAGGCCTTCAGAAATCTACAAATGCCACTGGCCTCATCTGGCTTAGCTCCCCACCAAGGGCACACAATTTCCCTAAGTCTGTTCTCTGCGCGCAGGAAGCCTCAGGAATTCCCAGGTCACCTTCTGCACTCCTTGTGTGTCTACTGGGGACACCAGCAAATGCTCCCAAGTAGATTCCAATTTCCACGTGGAATCTCCTGCAGGAGGAAACCAGTGGCAGAGGAGAAAGAGAACCTGAAAGAGAAAGAGCCTGCCTTCTTCAAGCCCCGCAGAAAGAGAGCAAAGGTACTTAGGTCTTCTCCCCTCCGAGACCCAGGCCTGACACACCTCTTCCCGGCCTACATCCCTTCTGAGGTCCAGTGTTTTACTGTGTTCTAAGGGAAAAACACTTTGAAATGCAGCTGAAACTACCCTCAGGGGGTTCCATGAGAAATAAATGTCATCTGGCCTTCCGATGCCCAGCATAATGTCAAAATCAGAGCTCTGCTGGAGTTACCAACAGGGCCCCGGAGCTGAAGAATTTTCCAGAGTCTGAGAAGCCGCGTCACTAAGGGGCTTGCTTCAGAATTCAAGCCGCAGTCGGTGTGCACGCTTCTCTCCCAACTCCCACGCGTCGCAGCGCCCTTTCCACTCTCTTGAGTTGAAGGGGACTTCACCTCCCTGCGGGGCTGGAGAACCCATAAGACTTGCGGAGGCTCTGGTGTCTCCAACCCACCACTGCCATCATACTCTGAGCAATCGTCCTTGTAATCTTGGCATCAGGACAAAGTCAAGCGTGAAACAAAGCAGTCACCATCACCTCCAGAGGGCCCTCTGTATGTCCCACCACCGCCTCCTTCAAACAGAACTGGATTCCCATTTTACAAAATCAGAAAGGGCAAGTTGGTTGGCCAGGGTCTCGGTCATAACAAAAAAGTGCGTCCTAAAAATAACTCCATCCCACTGAGTCAATGAGTAAGTACGACGTGGACCAAGCCATCCCTGAAAACGAAGCACTCACTGCAGGCGAATGACAAGAGGGCCACCCTGGAGCTCAGCTTGGCTCTGTCCTCCGGGCGGCTGTCCGAAAAAGCCCCCCAGCCAACGTCTCTTCCGAACTTCGTGCTGCAGCTACGGCGGCACCCCCTGTGCCAAAGTGTCAGGAGGTGGGAACTTTGGAGGGATTAGTAGGATTGCTGGCTTGAGAGACTGTGTCTGTCCCTTCTTCCCTTTCCATGATGAGGGACCCAGCAGCAAGGTGCCACCTGGGAGAAGAGGGCCGCCCCCAGCAGGCACCAGAGCTGCGGGCACCTCGACTGCGGGCTGTTCTAGTCTCCAGAGCTGTGAGGAATGAATCGCAGCCCATCAGCCAGGGCAAGGCCTGCTGTGCTAGCAGCACAGGCCGCCCAAAACACCGAGTAACTGAGAATGACTCGAGCCTTCTTCTACAAGTAACAGAGTTACACATGCCCATCTCTCAGGGGCTCTGTAAGCACCTGAGGTGATGTTTGTAAAGTCTCTGACCCCCAGTCCCCTCAGTCAGCTTCCCGTGTGAGGGGCCATGGCTCTCGAGCGAGCAAGCTCACTGCCTGCTTGCCCTTCTCTCCCCCCGGAGGAGCAGCCTTCTGCTCCTGGAGCCAGGCCGAGCGGTCTCCCCTCTACCAGGCTGAGACACGGGCCCTCGAGGCACACGCTCCACCTCTAGCCACATCACAGACCCGCTCCAGGCTCTTTGTATCTTTGTGCGGTCCACCTGACTTCACTGGGCCCCTGGCGCTGCGTCTACATCCCTAGGTCCCCATTGCTAAGACGCAGTTCACAGGAGACGCTATTAACACTTTTGCGTAGATATGAAGGCTGCTTCCTTTTGATCTCCAAGAAAAAATAATTCCTCGATGTATTCAGACCAAACATGATATCTGTTCTATCTTTCTCTCAGACAGGTGCTTCTGGAGCTGGGCAGATAGCTTGGCAGTTTAAGTGCCTGCGTGGCAGGTGCAAGGATCCTGGTTTGATCCCCAATAGCACATGCTATGCCGGCCCTGGAACCCGGTATAGTGGCACATGCCCCAGCGCTGGAGAGGCTGAGACAGGAGAAGCACTAGGAGTCTGAGCTGCATAGCAAGACCTTGTACCAAATTAAATAATTAATAGTTAAAAATAAAGAAGATGCTTCTGCAGCTGGAAGGATGTTACCTCAAGGGTCTGAGAGGGGGCCACTCACTGACTAGCAGGCCACATCCCTACGATCCCTCAAAATAGCTGGCCTCCAGACAGGCGTCCTCCGAACAGCCACAGATGCCTTGCAAATTCCGTCCACAAGCACACATGGCCACAAAGTGAGAGGGAAGTCACCTCTCAGTGAACTAGCATTCAGCCACCCAGAGCCTGCAATCATCCAGAGCTGTGGGCTTGACTTGGAGGGCAAACACAAAGCAGCTCATGGGGGTGGAGCACTGGGAACAGCTCTTGTTATGACGGCCAGGTACTCCCAGGAGCTTCTGGGTGCCCGACACAGTTCTCAGTGATCTGCATACGCCGTCTAATTGAATCTTCCCATCAACCCAGTTTATAGATGTGAAAGCAGAGGTTCCAAGTGTTTGAATAACTTTGCCCAGGCCACACAAGTGATACTACAACCAAACTTGCTATCTCCCATGATGCCTTTTCCTACTGTTCCTAGGCTCATTAAAAAATAACACGGTGGGGCTGGTCATAGCTCAGCAGACTAACGTGCCTGCTCAGGCAGAGCCCAGCAACTAGGGTCTGATCCCATGCCGACCCTACCCCTGGGACACACTGAGACAGAGACTGAGGCTGGGCATGGTGACGCCTGCCTGTAATCCCAGTGCTTAGGAGGCTGTAAACAGGAGGACCACTATGAGTTCAATCTGTATAGTGAGACCCTGTAGGCCCTGTGCTAAGTACATTAAAAAAAAAAAAAAAAAAGCACAGTGCAAAGTTATTTTTGGACAGATATCCAATATGAAAATTTGAAGGCAGTAAGTTCACAGCTTAATTCAATTTTGCGAGTTTTCAGCTGTGCAGTAGGGCCTGTCTGAAGATTCCTTTGCATGATGGAAGCAACAAACCAACACAACAACTAATGCTCATGTCACAAGGGTTCCAAACCCTGTCCCAAGCTCCTTTAGTGTAGTGAGCCCTCACTCAACCTGGCGGGGAGGAGCAGACATGCCATTCCCGCTGCGCAAGTCATCAGGTTGAGGCGCACGACTATGAAACATTTGCTCAAGTTCTGCTAAATTTACCTAATATTAGCCGGGCGTGGTGGCTCACGCCTGTAATCCCAGCACTCGAGAGGCTGAGGCAGGAGGATCGTTGTGAGTTCGAGACCAGCCTGGGCTACAAAAGTGAGCTCAAAGCCAGCCTGAACTGCACAGTGAGACCCTGTCTCAAAAAGTCAAAATAAATAAATAAATAAATAAATAAATTTACCTAATATTCACACACCAGTACTTCCACATGTTTTTAATCATTATATTTATTTATTTGATACAGGGTCTTGCTACATAGCTCAGGCTCACAGTGATGCCCCTGCCTCAGCCTCCCCAGAGCTAAGATTATAGGTATACACCCCTATGCCCAGTTTCGGTGGCTGGCACTGTGCACCCAGGGTTCCAGGGTCAGCACGGCAGGCGGTACCAGACACTGAACTTGGGCCCTTGCACTCGCCAGGTGGGTGCTTAGACTGCCGAGCTATCTGCCCAAGCTCTCCATGTGTTTTATTTGATGTTATAATAAGCTTTTATTCACAGGAGACCATTACATCCTTTCTACATTTCAAATTGGAGAACCCAGGTTTTTGCTCTGGTCTTGCCACTACTGAACTATAGGATCCTGCCTCCTTAGGACCCGATTTCTTCCTTGTCAGGTGGAAGGGCCGGAACCAAATTCGCTCCAAGATCCCTCCGGCTCAAATACCTGAGATAATAAAGAGAGCTGGCCTTGTTCTCTGGAATGTCCTTCCCTTATTCTTGGACAAACCTGAAGTGTCTTGGCTGAAATACAGGTAGGCTGGCAGCTCTCTGGTGGTCATGGGTAACTAAGCACCTTAATTACCCAGGAGCTCAAGGGCCAAGGACATTGGGTGCATCTTTACACTGGTCAAAGACCACTTCATTCAGGGCAAGGTCCCCCACCTGGCGCAACACCTGTTCCCATGACAACCAATGGGATGGGTGGAGCAGGTTTCCCGGAAGTGATGTAGAAGCTCGCTTATGACCACTCCTGGAGCCCCGACCCAGGAAAGCCATGTGTCTCTCCATATAGTCCTTTCTGGGACAGAGGGTGGGGGGTGGGCAGGGCCCTTAGGCCGAAGCTCAAGGTCTGAAGCAACAGGGAGACCCCCGATCTTACAGGCTCGACATCAGACCCTGAAGTCTTATTGACTTTCATTCCTTACTTGACTTTCATTTTTTAAAGTGATCAATTCTGCTTACATTTAGAAAGGCACCATGTTCTGGCAGGCTTTGCGTTAAAAAACAAGAAGTAGAGGATCAATACAAAATCATTATAGGCCCCTTGAGTACCTGAAACCCTGTCACAGCTTTGACACCTGACTTTTTTTTTTTTTTTCAAATGTATTTGGCACAGATCTCACTACAAAGCTCACACTCATAGCAATCCTCCTGTTTACAGCCTCCCCAGGGCTGGGATTGCAGGAGTGTGCCACCATGCCCAGTCTTGGTGGCTGGCTAAGTGGGCCCAGGGCAGCCTATGGTGCCAGGGATCAAACTCCAGTCCCTGTACCTGCCTGAGCAGGCGCTTGGTCTGCACATCTATTTCGCTGAACACCTGACTTTTGAAGAGCTGAATAAATGGAAAATAACATAAGGCTTTCCCTGCACCCAAAGGTCCCAACAAACTTGGCCTCTGTCCAGTGCCCAAGCAACAGTCGTGCTATCAAACACCTATCCTGTATTCATCCAGAGAGAGCTGGGTTTCCACCTACCATTAGGCAGACAAGGTGTTTTTCCCCCATAATACTAAGCCTCCCTGCTCTAGAAAATTTCTGGAGTCCTAAGTTAAGGGACTAAGCCTCCCTGCTCCAGAAAATTTCTCGAGTCCTAGGTTAAGGGGAACCCACCGTATGGCACTCAGATGGCCAGATGCTCCCCTGCAGCTCAGTAGCAGCCAGGCAGATGGACCACAGGCGCTGATGACACGGACCACAGAGGCCAGCGGCAAAGGCATCCTGGTGAAGCCAGCAGCAGAGACCACAACAGCTGACTCCAGGGATAGCGGCCTGCAGCCTGCGACGCTATCTACTCGGGGAGCTGTCGGCAGCATCCTCGCCAGCCAGCTTCTCAGGAGCCCCTTTGCCCCTGGTCCCAGCTGCCATCCTCCCTTACCTACTCCAGCTCACTTGCTAAACCTGAGTCTTTCTTCCGTGAGCTTCCTGGAGTCCTTTTTCCACAATCACTCAGGCTTGATCTCTGCTGTTTATTAGTAAGGATTTCATAAATGCACTAATTATGTAACTTACGCAGGCTATGTAATTGTTCTGACTCTCAGCTTCCACCTCTGGAAACTGGAATCATACCCTGTGCTCCATCTATTCACTCAGCAAATATATAATCGCTGAACACCTCCAAGGTGGTAGGCACTGTCCAGGCGCTTCTGCACTCACGGAGTTATACAACAGACAGTCATATTGAATCACTACAGAAATAGTGTATCACCATTACATAATGTTCGATAGAAAATTCACAACAGCATTACTTACGGTAGCTCATATACACCAAATAGGATCCAGCCTATCGACGGTGCAACACCACGTGATGCATTCTTACAATGGAATGTTGTCGACCATACACAAGGTGAAGTGCGAGCGTAGGATACAACACAGTTGTGTTGAGCGCACAGCATGCTAAGGAAAAGGAGGCCACACGTGGCCATGTACTGCATGGCCCCACTGCCATGAAATGCTCAGGATGGACAAATCCAGGGACAGAAAGGTCAGTGATTTCTAGGAGCTAGCGGGAGGGACAAGGGGGAGCTACTGCTAACTGTCGCATGGTTTCCTTGGGGGGCAATGAACACATTCTGGAATCAGCTGATGGTGACTGGTGCGCAAACCTGCGAGTATCCTAAGGACTCCTTAAAGGTACGCTTTAAACGGGCAAATGTTTTGCAGTGTGTGGATTACCGTTACACCCTTCCTCTTCACTGCTTCTCTTCATGGCCGGCTCGTCTCTCCCAGTGCTTATAGTTTTCTCCAGTAGTGTTAGAAAAGACAGAATCTAAGAACCCTAGGTGCAGGTCCTTCTCAGCCCCAAGAAAAAGACACTCTCCGTGTCTCCAGATCTGTAGCTCAATAGTGAAGTTGGTTCTTACTGGCCCTGCTTCAGTCATATGGCCACAGACGGGCCAATCACTACACGGGGGAGGAAGCTATGGGCGTCCCCTGGTTTCCTAGCAACCAATGTGGAGAAGGGGAAGGGTACCTGATGAACAGCCCACCAGAACCATGTGGGGAGAAAATTTCCCTATAAAGAAAGGAGGGGCTGTTACCAAAGAAGAACAATGAGGTGGCATGCTTAGTGACTACTTCAGTACGCCCTGACTACTGAAACCAGTACTGTTTGAGAGCGCCAAAAACTTCCTCCAAGATACTTAAGACAAGCCAGAGAGGATGAAGTGGAAATGCTCAGGTACCTGAGGAAGATGGGTACCCACAGGACAGAACAGCATCCTCCAGTCATCAACTCTAAGCCCTGTGTAAATATATTATTATTCCAGGACTCAGGACACCTGACTCCCGGACCAAATCCATTTCTGCTCTGCAGAGCTGGGCCTCAGAAACCAGCCTGCCCCAGGTTCTACCTGGCAGATGTCTGGCCCTGAGAACCGGCCTAGCCCTGACTCTCGAAGTCTCTCGGTTCTTTAGTATCACAGGCACAATAAGCACTGCCTTGTACTAGTGTTCCAGCCTCTCCTCATATAAAAAGTACAAAGAGATATTTTTAATAGTCCTTGCTTTCATCTAGGTAAAACTGTGCTGAGGGAAGATAAAATCGGCTCAGCTTGTTGCCCGCATCTTGGGACATTCTGCACAGGCATCTTATGTTTTTCTTCTTTTTTATGGAGAAAGGGGAGAAGGTGAGCTTGCCAGAAGAGCTCGTGGAGATGCACAGACTTTATGAGGCTGGAGGAAAGCACTCAAAATGATTCAGCTGCCCGTGCTAGAGATCAGAAAATCAAGAACTGGCTGGAAGGCTCCTGCTGATTTGGTCCAAATGGCAGAAATGTTCTGTCCTCTGCGCTGCCAGTTCTGGGTCACTGAAGGCCTGTTTGGTTGCAAATAGAAAAAAGTAAGAATGCCTGTGATTGCCTGCTACTTGGGAGGCTGAGGCAGGAGAATCACAAGTTCAAGGCCACTTTAGGCAAGTTAACAAGATGCCGTCTCAAAACTTAAAAGTACAACATAATTTTTTTAAAGGGTGAAAAGGGTAGCTGCCTACCCAGCATGTTTGAAGTTCAGGATTTCATTCCTAGTATCACAAAAAAGAAACCAGTGAAAAGTGCACAGGCAGGCCTGGAGCTGGGGTTCAATGTTTCATCAGAATACACTGCTGGAGCTGTTTCTAACAGTAACTTTTTTTGAATGATGAAACACTAAAGTGATAAGAAGTATTGATAAAGGGCCAGAGAGATAGCTCAGTGGACTAAGAACCTGCTTCAGCAAGCACAGGGACCAGGGCTCGATCCCATCCCGCATACCATGCCAGCCCCAACAACGGCAGGGTGTGGTAGCACACACTATCATCCCAGTGCTTGGGAGGCTGAAAACAGTGTCACTGGGAGTCTGAGCTGTGCAGCGAGACCCGGTACCACATACATAAGTGAAAACAGATAGATGATAGATGACAGATAGATAGTAAACAGTAATCACTACCTTCTACCTTTTTACTTTTAAGTAAAAAACATGTAATCATAGATAATTACACGGCTGTTTGTTATTCCTTCAAATAAACTACATAATTCAACAGCTGTACATTAAATATCTACATTTTTTAAAAGCTGCGAAAGTTTAATTTATGTGTTGACTTCAGAGGCTAATGTGATCACCTGCACTGGTCAGATTCTGTTTCTTTTTCCTTTGCTGTTACCCTGGCATTTGGCTACCTCTGCTTGCACACTGTTTTTTAGTGAGAGTAATCGGCTGTCCCCACCTGGTCAGGACTAAGAGATCCCTAGGATACTGTGCATCAAGTTCTAAAACCAGGACAGTCTTGGCCGGACAAGTTGGTCCCCCTGGGACTCCACCCTCTACCCTGCTGTTCTCCCCATTAGCTCTGCTGAGGGTCTTCCCTCACAGAGGCCCAGAGACTGAGAGTTCCTTCCTGCCTTCTAGCCATTCCTTCTGAGGGAGTTCCCTAGGCCCATCAGCAGGGGCCTGCCACAGCCCTGACTGGCCTGAGTTGGGTCACATGCCCTGAACAGCTTGCTCAGTGTATTCAAGAGGGCGATTGGTGGGGCTTGTGCTTAGCCTTCTGTAATGGCTGTGTCTAGATGGCCTCCTGAGCCTCACACAGTTACAGAAGGGCCTTTGTGAGCAAGGGCTGGATCTAGACTGTGCAGCTCTAGGGCTAGTTCATGGTGCAGTGCTAGGCTCTGGGGCACTAGATCCAGGCTGTGCCGCCCGCCCTATGTAGCTGGATCAGATGTAAGAGACAGAAGGAGCTGTAGCCAGCCCCTGTTGCTTTGCCACCTTCTGCCCACCATGAACTGTTTCTCCGCCATCGTGCCCCTCTGCCACACACCTTGCCCTGGAGCCAGCTGACTGGAATGAAACCTCTACAAACCGAGAGCTAAAGAAACCTCTCCTTCTTTAGCCTGTGGATACTGAGCATTTTGTCTCAATCACAAGGAAAGTAACCAGAATACCTTCCTAGAACTCCTAGAAAAGCGGGAGCAGAAGCCCGCACTCTGGTCACCATCCCCGTTCTATCGCTGTAGTTTGATTCCCATGAGTAATCCCAGGGCCATGTTCATATTACTATAAGCTCTCATATGCAGAATTGAGAGCTACATAACCTTTTAACAAAGTGGCAGGACTGCCCAGTTAAGACAATGCTCCCAGAAGCTCGGAGTCAGGCCTAGGTGAAATAACTGGGCAAAGGCATTTCTGTGACTGCAGAAAATCGACCCTACGGTGGTTTTCACAAGACCGGCTCATTCTAGGCAGGCAGAATCCCACCCTCACAAACACGAGCCAGGTATCCTGTGAGGAAGTGAGGTGCCCTGAAGAAGCAGACCTCCCAGGACACCCACCAGCCTGAGGCTCTGGGTTCCATGCCGCGAGGGAGTCCCTTGTGCTTGCCGCAGGAAATCGTGACACGTGGCAGATTCAGAATTCATCTGTTGATCCACCAACCCTGCCTCCTGGAGAACTGTTTTACCTCAGCCAGAGGCCTACCTTGCCTCATGAGGGTGGGATGGACTCCCAAGACCCACGTGCCAAGTACTGAGGAGGAATGGCTCACCACATACAGTGTGACCGCTATTGTCAAATAAAGGGGGAGACAGAGAGGTCAAAAGAGGCAACACACATCCAGCCACCCCGTTATGCTGTTAAATCTGTGGGCCTTTCTGGCTACCGTCCAATAAATGGTGGTGGCGATACAAAGACGCCTTGGAGAACTGCTTCACTAACACGGGCCATAGGAAAGGCGAGGGTCACAAGACGAGGCAGGCTAGGGAGCCCCATCTCTCTTTGTCCCTAACTGGCTGGGCTAGGTCCTTTGCATGAGGCTTTCCAAACCCAGTACCGGGACTGCCTGTGCCCCAGGCTGTACTCTAGGAAGCTGACATACTGGAACTATATCCGTGGGCTTGCTTAACCTCCAACTCCTGACTAGGTTTAACCGATCAAGGAGTCAGCAAATGACTAGAGGCTGAAGGAGAAGGAGGCCAAGGAGGCTGTTCCCCTAGACTCCTTTCTTCTGATTACTGGGACTCAACTTTGTCCCTCTTCCAAAGGCCATAGCTCCATCCCCAGCACCACAGCTCCTCTCTGGGTCCCTGTGCCCCGCCACTTACCCTACAGCCCAACCCCACACCCCTGGGTTGCCCCACCAACCTCTCTTCATCTCCTGCAACTTTGCAAGCTGGCCTCTTCCTACACAGCTCTCGGCTCCCCACCCAGCCACATTGCCCGGCGTCCCAGGCAGGAAACCTCAGACAAAGAACTCGGCTTTTCAGAACCTGGACTCTCACTGCAGACAGTGAGAACAGCTATACTTACTGCTCGAGGCCACACAGGAAGACACCACAGGAGCGTCCCTTGCCTGACCCTCGGCAAAAGCGGGTCCATGGGCACGGCCCTGTCCCCCGCTAGGAAAGCTCGTTTCACGCATGTTTAAGTTTTCAGCACCCACCGCTACTGCTGACGAGCACGGCGCCAGCACACGCTAGTAAAGTCGAACGCATTTTCCTTGCCGCCGACCTCCTGTGGGCCCATTTTCTTTCCCTCTGGTTCTTGAAAACAGAGAAAATAAATAAATAAAGCCGCCCTGTTACCAGTCACTTGATTCCATCACCCCCAGCAGCTCACAGTTGCCCGTCCTTCGTGTCCTGTCACATCCGTGATACCTGGCACGGGAGACTGATTTTGCCACATGTGATCCATGCGCTTTATGCAGAAAGAGCACGGCTAATGGCGGATGCCGCCCAGCAAGGCACGCCCGCATCACTGTGTGTGGAATTCGTACTATGAGACCTTGCTCCGGCCCACCGGCTTCCGCGGCTTCATGGTTCACAACGCAGCACTCTTTGAGCACAAGAAGATGAAGCACCGGCCCACGAGGAGGAGGCCACGTGCTGGCATCAAGGCACCTGGGACCTGGGGTCTAGTACTGCGGGAGAGGCTCACCCTGGCCCCGCTGGGCATCTGGCCTTCCTGCCACTAAGGCTTCACCAGGCTGAGCACGTGGGCACAGAGGCCTGCTTGCTTACGCTCCACTCCCGTCGACTGCCACGCAGCCTCTCCCTGGCCCAAACTGAGCGCCACATATTTTCCACCAAGGAATCAGGCTCATCTTTCAAATGCCGCCTTTTCCATGAGACCCTCTACGATGTCCCTGTACCATAGCCAATTCCTCTTTCTGTGTAGTCCTTTATTATTTGCATATGTGAGCATGCATTACATTATACTCAATGGTCACTGGAGTCAGAGTTTTCAAGGGAATAAATTTAACGGAGGACACGTAATTTATAGGATTGCTTTATCACAGTCACCCAAAAAGTCAAATGCAAAAGAGTTGAAGAGATCTGCCCATGTGTAGATACCCAAAGAATCCAGCTGAGGCCCTAGATCCTCCAACACTGTGCCACGCAAATCCAGCTGACGGCCTAGAGCCCACGACCATGTCTCATAAAGTCTATATACAAGAACTGCACTAGGAAGGCCGGAAGGTCAGTGGTGGAAGCTAAAAAGTCTGTGTCCAGTGGGGCGCGGCACCTGTGCCAGCAGGCTGAGGGATCTGCACTGGAGCCAGGAAACAAGGCTCAAGGTGAGAACCAGAGCTCTCCAAGAAAACCCGCAGTCATCCTCGGCGACAGCGAAGACCCGAGCTCCTGCAGTGACAGAGCAACAGAGCTCACACAGGAGAGCCAGCAGACACCTCTCCAGGAGAACCTTCAGCACACCGTCTTCCCCTCTGGGTCTCCTTTTATGCAATTGTCACCAACACTCAGGCAGGCCTTCCACAGCCAGCAGCACACTGAGTCAGCTCAGCTGGGTGCTACAAGGTGACCCTCAGGTAATGCACCATGACAGGTCTGCGTCCCAGCAGAGGGCCACCATCTCCAGGACCTACGAAGCATCTCCCACGTGCCCGCCATATCACAAACATCCCCGCTGATTCTCAGAACAACTATGGAAAGTACTTTTCCATTCCAACAGCTGCCCCACCTTCAGAGACGACTTGGTAAGGGGAGTACTTATCTGTTTGAAGAAGATTCCATTGCATTTTCCAATTTTGATTTTTGTTTTGAAAGATATTTGTATAAATATTGTATAAATAATGTATCAAGATTCTTTCACTCGTTTTGTTGACTTTCCCTTGTTTGTCCTAGACTTCTAATGCCTAGAGCTGGGAAAGGCGCACTTTCAACCGGTACGTGTTGGATGAATGAAGCACTATTGTGCGCCCATGTGTGAACACTGGAGAGCAGACACTCGTTGAACCCACACCCGGTCGCAGAGCAAGTTGGGGTCATGAGGGGGTCACGTACAGGCCCTCACACAGTGCCCAGCTTAGGGCTGCTGGGCCAGGGCCACCCCTCACTCACTTCGTGGCGGGGCTATTGTGTAGCCGAAACTAGGAAAAAGGAGAAATGAATGTTTGATGACTGCAAGTCCCTAAGGGTTATAATTGGATGACAATCGGTTTCTTAAAAAGGAGTAATAGCTAAATTCTATGCCTGAGGCATGTTGCCCGCCTTGTGCTGGGGGAAAAGCCCTGTGTACTTGGCCCCGTTACCTAAGCACAGTGGACTTTGAAAATAGCCCTCTGCACTTTTTGCATTATTCCTGGAGTAACTTCCTCTTGGAAGTCTGCATGTAAATCAGATGTCTGTAGAGAAGATTGAATTAAACATCTTAAGGGCTCCTGCTTTTTCAAGAAGCACAGCTAGGTACCCTTGGGGAAGCCGAAAGCTACTTCCGAAGGCGCCCATCTGTATCACACAGCGCCCAGCAGGTTACAACACTCTGCTTGGATGGCTAAATTAAGAGATGTGGGGAGGGCTGAGGGGACCCACCAGAGACCCGGCAGCTGCGGATCCTGAGGGGCAGGGACGGCAAAAGAGCTCAAGACCCACCGGGGCAGAGAAAGGGCACGGCGCCTGGGTTCCAGGAGCCGTAACTGTGCACGTGGGACTACTCCGGACACGCCCCAGGGAGCCCTCCGCTCTTCAGGTCTCCGTCTTGGACCGTCACACAATAACACTTGCACATTCTTCTCTGTCTCAGTATTTCTAAGCTTCCAGCTCTGCGCCAGGTGGTATCTGTCCTCTGGGTATGTCCAGATTTCTCAGCGGACAGTTTCTTCTGGTGAACCCTAATCCTCGCAGATCATCTCCTCTACGGAGTTCAACCCTTGATCCCAGGGCACGCCTACACCTATACCACTGGGATGGGGCACTGGAGGGGCAATGGTGAAGGCAGGGTGTGTGGGCGGCCTGCTCAGACTTTCCTACACCAAGGACTACTCTGTCACAATTACTGGTTGTAAGCAATACAAGTCACCTCTGGCCCCTACCTGCTACCCACCAGGATGGTGGGGTTTTTGGTTTTGGTTTGTTGTCTTTTTTGCAATAGGATCTCACTTTGTGATTCAGGCTCACCCTGAACTCTCTGTGTAGTCCAGGCCGGCCCCAAATTCATGTCAAAAGCACAATAAAAACAGTGCCGGATCCAGGCCCAGGGAGGTTGGTCTTCAAAGGCCAATTGGAACCTAGAGGCGCCACACATTTGAAAACTTAGGTGCCATATGTCCTGTCTTTACCTGGTCATAAGATCAAGGGCAGGTCAGATCTGGTACCTCCTTTTTTTTTTTTTTTTTTATTTTGACAAATTGTCATCACTGTGTGTTTTGATTGGTTCACCCTGGTGATGAGAGAAACCTGTTATGACTCATGAGAAGTGTGTTTCCGCGTGTGAGTCAGCTCTCAATTTGTCAAATGCCAGAGAAGTCATTCAGCCTGTTTGGTATTCTATTTGTGTGTTTATACACGGATATGTGTTATGAAGATGATTGTGTGAATTTGTATTTTTTTATTTCATTTATTTATTTTGTGCTTTTAGACCAAATTCGTTTGATAAGAAATTCTGATAAAACCCCACCTCTGGAATGCATCCACCCATAGATTGGGATTTTAATTCACAATTTATATCTCTCGGTTGTGCAGTAGAGCATGATGGGATATTCTCATCCTCCTGGTTTGTCTCATCACACCCAGGTACCAGGACTGCCCTGACAGAGTCTATTCTTTGGTCTTTAGCAGTTCTTATGGGCAGTCGCCTGTGGGAATGTGAGTAAACTATTTCCATATTGGAGCTGCAGTCTCTTCCTCTGGACAATGGAGATCAGATATTGTCTACCTTACAAAATCACATGATAAGAAGAAGCCACCAAGCTCATGGCCAGGTGAGCTTCTGCCCACGCTCTACTGGCACCTGGGAAAGCTTGGGACTAAAACATGCCTGCTGCTCAACTATTCAAGACAGCCCTCGAGGGCTGGACAGACAGCCTGGTTCTAGCCAATCTCAGGCACTCGTTCTGTATTGTAAGCTGTGCATCTGTAACACATTTCAAGGCCCTATTTTAAAACCTCTGAGTTAAGACACTAAAAGTTTAATCTTCTGTGGGTATAAATGTTACTGCTTCGTTCCTGTCCTTCAACTTTACAGAAGCTAGCAGCTTTGTCTCCAAATCCTTTCTGCTCCTCACCAAAGAAAAGAATTTCCATTGCAAATGGGCAATTGGTCTGTGAAAGAAAGAGTATTACTGCAAGACGCCCTTGACCCTCCCTAAAAAAAAAAAAAAAAGTCCCACACTTGAGGAATGCCAAATGATTCTCATTAAAGTAATGAGCATATTTTCAGTGACATGTGTCTGACCGCCTCTAGCTGGCTGGACTTGTGGCAGCCAGAGACCCAAAAATAACACACAGCTGGCAGCTCCTGCTCAAACACACCTCACAGACGCACTTCACGCCGCTTCAGGATGTCCCACCCTGGAAAGTGGGGTGTAAGGGCGTATGCAAATCACTGTGACATTAAACACACATTCCTGTGCCAGTGACAGCGCTGACAGGTGGAACTGAGTACCCTGAGTTCCTCTAGCACTTTCCGTATGCAATTCACTCTAACTTGAAAGGATTCAGCCAATCCCTTTCCTTGCCCCCCACCCCAACCAAGTTATTTTTATCCCACAACTATCACTGGTAAGTATTTATTTTTAAGTTTGCAGAAAGAGAAACCATGAAACAAAAAAAAAAAAAAAAATGCCACTGCATTTCAGCAAGAGATAGTCCTTCAGTCAAAGCTGTAAATGAACGCCATTTTTGTCTCAAAGCAGCAGATTCCTTCATACACATGGAGGTTTTCACAGCCCTTTCTACAGCACCCCCACACAGTCCTAGGAGAAGACGGACAGGCCAGATTTCTGTCACATGTGCCTTTGAAAATGCAGCCTGTCGCACTTTCTACAGAAGGAGGTTGTGTGCAGCGTCCAAGTTCAATAAGTAATGACTAACAATATGCAGGGCCCTCTGCATTTCACACTTGTACTGCCAGGGACATGTCTCCCACATCTGCACCTTAGCTGAGTGCATGGTGCTCCACATCCCCCAGCACAGGGCCTGGGCGTGCTGGCTCGAATCAGGGTTTCATAGAAGACACATGGGGACTTAACCGAGTAAAAGATGGCAGCTTAGGAAATTTCATAAGGCTACAACAGTAACTGCTATCGGCATCGGCTCTGAGAAGCTTCCTGTACCCTATTTTAATCCTCATGACTTCTTTCTTTGAGGTGGGTACTGCTGTATAATTATTCTTGTTTTACAAACGAAGAAAGTGTGACCCAGGGCAGTTAAGTGACTTACCCCAGATCGCACCAGTTTTTAACCCTGACGACCTGGCTCCCGCCCAAGTTGCAGACAGACTGGAATAGCTAAGCGCTGTGGTCACTAGACCACGCAGGCACAGTACTACACAGAGCTCGCAGCCGTGCAGGGAGCATGAGTGGGAATTGAACACCCTGTGTGCAGTCTTGGTGGGCAATGACAAGCGCCAGCCGGAGTACAGACTGCTACCTTATCATGTCCTGACCCAACAGGGCTGAATCCCAGAGCAGCAGCTTATCTTTCCAGGGACCGCTTCCTCCTTCTTCTCAACTCCAGTCGCAGATACAACTTGTCTTTACCTTTCCCCACGCCCCCAATCAGTTCCTTGTGTGTCACTGAACCCGTGTCTCAAGCTCAGCAAATGTCCAAAAAGTCTCATCCTCCCCGTCTCGGGTCAGAGGAGCCCCCATCTCCCTACCCAAGATCCTCTCCAGGTCTTTAGAGTTAATAAAGGCCACCCCTCCCCCACCTTTCACTTCTGCTTCTCTGTTGCACTGTCACCACTGCTGAGAAACCTAAAAGGTGACAGATTTTTACAGGCGGTGCAGGCCCAGCTAAGCATCAGGGCAGTGGAACGCATGGCCACCACATTCACACTGCCGCACATTGACCAAGCCACCAGCCTACTCCAGGCCCGCAGTGGTTGCCGCTCCTCCGAGCATCCTGTATCTTCAGCCTGAGGCGGGAACTCTCACACTTTGCCTTCCGTGACTCAAATGGGCGGCTAAGCCGTCTTCTCATGGCAGGGTCTTTGCAAAGCGAAGCCAACACCCAACATGAAGCTGGGCTCCACCTGGCACAGTGTTCATTTTGAGGGTCCCTGCATCCAAACACCTCCTAGCGGAAATCAAAACCAGTTAATAATTTTTTTTTAGAATTTTTTATTTTATTTATTTATTTTTCTTGTTTCAGAACTTTTGTTTGTTTATTTATTTATGTTTATGGCCGGCTCAGCCTGCCCTGAGGCAGGCGCAGCATGCGGTGCCAGGGATTGAACCGTGGTCCCTGCAGCCGCCTACAGGTGCTTTAGACCACTGAGCCATCCTGCCGGGCCCTAGCAGTTAATAATACTTTTGAGGAAACCAGAACAAAGACAAAAGAAGCCAGCATTTGTTGTTTGTATTGTTGTTGTAACAGATATGGAACCCAGGGTCTCTGAACTGAGCTACATCACACCCACTTTTTAAATTTTTTGTTTTGCGACAGGATCTGCCAATGTCATTTAAGTTCCCAGGTTGAGTTCTAACTCGGGATCCTCCCGCCTCAGCCTCCCCAAATGTTGGGATTATAGGAATGTAATGCCACACCCAGGTAGGATGTAGCTAGGCTTCAGGGAGCTAGAGTTTCCATGTCAAATAAGCAAGTAGTGTAACATAGGACTTTACATCAAGAGATATACAGTAATAATTTCAGAAGCCAAAAAGAAAAGGACAAGAAGAAATGTGATTTTTCTCTTTGTGCTTGAATTTTAAATGGGGGGAAAAAACCTTCACCAACCTTCATCCACTTAAACCTTTGTAGTAGTCAGCTATTCATATAATGATGCTGCATAACAAAAAGACAAAAATCTCAGGCATTTAAAAAGAAACACACATTTCTTGTTAATGCATCTGTGGAACAACTGGCTATGTACCCCATGTGTCCCATTCCTGGATACCTGTCACTCAAGCCATCCCAGGACCCCTGGCTAGAGGTTAGGCCCAGCCAGGCACATGCGAACACCATCTCTGCTCACCTCCCATTTACTGTATCCTACTAGCCAAAGCAAGGCACAAGTCAAACCCGATGTCAAGAACTGTAAGAGCACACAGCGCTCTCCCAGCGGCATGGACGTTCTGAATGCTCTGGGAGGGCAGGCACTGTTGGCACCGTTTGTTCTTGGTTGAGTAAATGAAGCCTCAGGAATTTGTTGTCGCCGAGGTAAGGAAGACAGCACCGTGTTCTAGTAGAACCCGAGTCCAACTCCGGGCCCCTTGTGGTTCCTACAAAATGCAGCTGACTTCCGACTCCCGCCCACCTTCAATAATCACACCCCCCAGTTCTGCTATCTTGACGATAGGAACTCTCCCCAGACCAGGCCCATTGCGACCGCCTCTCTTAGCATGACCGTGGGGTTTAACATTTGAGGCTTTCTGCAGTGTTTTTACAAGCTATTTTTACTATTACTACCCTAATAAATTATTTATGGTGGGAAACCGTAATTAGAAAATCCTGGCTACTTGAAAACAGACTTGATTAAAAACACGTCCTTCCCTCTGCAATACACAGCGCCGTGGGGCTCACAGAGTTTTTCTTTCTGCCCTGAGTCTTCAGCAGTGTATGAGACAGGAGCTGCCACCCCACCGCCAAAGGGACCACGGGTTAAAGTGTCCTAACTTGGTGATGAAGGGCCAGGAGCCACCGCGGTGCCTCCCCTCTGGGTCTGTTCACTTACTCATGTAAGAAATGGCCACTGAAGGCCAAAAAGGCCTGTTATGTCGCTGGAGTAAGAGGATCAGACTGGCTCTCCTGGAATCACACTCCAACCGTTACCAAAAACAGAAACGCTGCAGCAGCCTTGAGCAGGGGAGGTCAATAAACCCGAGCAGCAAGGCCTCAGCGCTAGACCGGGCTGCTCTGCGCCCTGCAGGCACCGGGCAGTCTGTGGACCTCTCCTCCATCTCAGCCAGATGAAAACAAAACTTGCCACCTGGGGTTTCCAGGCGAGCACTTGAGGGTCACAGGCCCACAGAACGCGGGACTGCGGGAAGGCGGGGGCGCGCAGCGGCCAAGCCCGAGCAACCCAGGCCCTGAGCTGTCCTGGCTCCTGGGCCTCAGGGTCCCTGATGCTGCTCCGCTCAGCCAAGCGGCCGGGGGCCCGGGGGCCGGGACGGCCGCGCCCTGGGCTGAGCTCGGGTCCGGCCTCCTTCGCCACCGCGGTCCCAACGCAGCCTGAGTGACAGCTCCAGGCAGAGAGGACCCACGGCCCCCGCCCGCTGCGCCGGCTCCTCTCCCCGGCCCCGGGTCCGGCCCCTCGCCGAGCAGAGCCTCGGGGTCCGCGCGGGGCGCAGTGGGCGGGCGCGCGGCTTCAGGTTCCCGGGTGCGTTGTGCAACCGCGGGGCGCGGGGGCGCGGAAAACAGGCTGAGCCATAAACAAAGCCACGTGGGCTCCCGGGGGCCGGGCCAGGCGCGGGCGGCTCTTCCGGCAACAAAGCGCCGCGGCCCCGGCCGGATAAATAGTGGGCCCGGCGCGGCGCGGCACTCCCGATCGCGCCCCCCGCCGTCGCCCCGTGTCGCCCCGCGCCCGACATCGCCCCGCGCTCGGCCTCTCCCCGCGGTGTCCCCAGCTCCCGCGCCCGACCGGTCCCTTGCCCGCGGCGCCCGCGTCGCTGCCATGCCGTTCCTGGGGCAGGACTGGCGGTCCCCCGGGCAGAGCTGGGTGAAGACGGCCGACGGCTGGAAGCGCTTCCTGGATGAGAGGAGCGGCGGCTTCGTGAGCGACCTGAGCAGGTGCGGGCGCCGGAACCCGCCGGGCCGAGCTGGGAGCGAGCGGGGTGCAGCGGGCGGGCCGGGGTCGGGGTCGGGGTCGGGGCTGGTGGCTGCGGCGGTCGCCCGAGCCGCGGACGGGGCTCACTGTTGAGGTGGGGGTCAAGGTCAGAGCCTCCCGGTGGACCGCCTGTATGGGCCCCGCGCGAATCTGATAGTGCCCTGACGCCACCCCAAGCGCGCAGTCCGGGCCCTCTCCGCCCGCCTCGGAGCCCGCAGTCGCGCTCCCGGGCCTTGGGCGGAGGCTGCGCGCCTCGTACCGGGGCGGCGGGTTCCACGGGCCGGGCAACAGCGAGAGACGGGAGCACGCACGCCCTCAGTGCTACAGGTCTAAGGGCTACCGCGCGCGGGTGGGGACAAGAGTAGCCTGGAGGGGCAGCCCGAGTGTGCGGGGCAGCCGCGCAGTAGCCGGACCTGACCGCTGAGGCTGCGGGGAGGCAGAAGGCAGCGCCCAGCAGCACTTGCACCTGCTTCCTCGAGGGTCCTTGCCCTCGGCTTTGCACCTCCAGGGGACACCTGTTCCTAGTGGTGCCAGCCAGATGCAGAAAGACCACCGGGAGCTAGGGTCCCAGTCCTCGGCACGGGGCTGATTAAGCGGTACAGATCAGTGGGTTCCCACCTAGACGCTGAGGGCTAGGAAACGCGGCCAGAGGTGTGGCCCCGGAGGGGTCACCTTTTCTCTGCGTTAAGGCCACGGGCCGCTGCGCCCTTAAATTGACTTCAGTGAAGCGTTTTGTAAGTGGGCCAGGTTCCTACTGACAAATTTACCAGGGGTTGTTTGGTTGGAGGCTCGGCAATAAATTGTAAGAAAAACATCAAGAAAATGTGGTTATTTTGGCAGCCTGACCTCCAAGCCTCCCATTTGTTTGTGCTTTGTAATGCACTGGATTCCTTTTGTCTCTCAAGAAAGAGAAACAGGTTATATAATGCCAGGGGCTGTCAGGAAAGAGAAGAGCACATTCTCTTCTCTGTTTGAGAAGCTCTATAGGCAGGCCTGTGGGGTTTGGGTGCACTCTAAAGAAACCTCATTCACAGAAAGTCAGTTTATTTGAAGGAAAATTTGAAGGACCACCTGCTTTCACGAGGCTGGCTTCTAGGGACTAGTTATCAATTGTGCCTAACTTGTGCTGCCTTTGACTAAGTGGGAAGGGGTAGAAGTCAAAGCTTCCTTCCTCTGTCCTTATTGCTAAGGATCTAAGGCTCATATCCTGCTACTTTTTTCTGTAAACGTTCAGGTGTTCTCTAGAAAGGTGCCTAGGGATCCAAGCGGCTGTGTCCCAGTGGCCCACTAGCATAGGCCTGCAGACGGCAGTTCATTGTACACAGCAGCAGAGGGCTTATCCCAAGCCTCCATACTCACAGCTTCCCACCCTTGTCCCCTTCCTGGGCCTTCTTGCTTTCTTGCCCTTCCCACCTGAGCCAGAGCTGGCACACTCAGCAGGCATCCTGACCGCAGCCGGCTCCATGCAGTGACCACCTGTGGCCCTCTGATGAGTCACAGCTTAGGAATCATTCAGTAATCTCCTAAGCTGAGCAGCTGGCTGTTTGTTTGCTGGGTATTTTTTTTTCCCCAGCAGTTGTAAACAATCCCTTCCTTGCTTAGCAGGAGGAGTCTGCCAACTTCTTTAAACCCATCGGTGCTCTGAGGTCTGGCCTTGTGATCTCAGACAGCCTCACTGTTTTGCTCTTGGTGTGCGGTGGTGTCAGGTTTGGGCTGAGTGCCTGATGACATCGGTGAGCCTAAGCGTCCTCTAGCCTGTTCTAAGGAAATAAAAGACAGCTCCTAAGGAAGGGGGGCAGAAGCAGGCCTGAAAGGAGACCCCAGACTGTCTTCACAGACTGTGTGCCCGTGCACTGCCGAGCACATGCGAGGACTGAGGGATGCCCCGGGTGGCACCTGGCTTATCTTCACAGCACACTCTGGACACTGTGGCCACCCTCCTGGTGGCCCAGGACCCTGGCCTCCAAAAGGAGAACATTTCAAATCCTATTCAGAGAAGGGTTCCCTAAGATCATGGAAGGACTGCCCAAGAGATGTAAGACTTTACTCAACAAGTTGCTAGTCAGAACAGAGGGAGAATGGAAAGCATTAGGGTTGCTGAAGTGGACTGAAATGTTGAGGTTAGAGCAGAGCCCTAATTGCAGTGACTCGAGAAGCCCGGAGGAAGTGGTGGCAGAGGGGGCCCCCACTGCTCTCCTCAGCAGCGTCCTCCCCAGGGTGAGTAATCCCAGCGCTCTCCTCCAAACCGGCCTGGCTGCTACTGCTGAAAAGCATACAGATGATGCTTCACTATAGGGCTGAGGCCAGGCCAGGAAGCAGGAAGTGTGCCCTGGTGCCGCAGATAAAAATAATAGCTTAGGTTTTCAAGCGCTCAATGTACAAGGCATTTTTTTTTTTTTTTTTTTTTTGAGAGCTTTACACACACGGACGCTTGTTTTGCCAGAGCAACCTGGTACTAGCTGCTGTAAGTTTGGCAATGTGGATATATCTTAGAGCACATTCATACCAAAATCTCCCTGGCCTTCATCAAGGCTGCATAGCTACTCCAAGGTGGGACCTGGTTTTATTAAACAGCTTTTACTGCAAATTAAATAAGAAATGGAACTTTTCCCCATTTCTTTCCTTTATCTGCTGCCAAAACAGTCTTGTTTGGAAACTTTCCAGCTTTTCCAAAACCATCTTCAAGTATCATGGCATGTGTTTTATAGTTTTGTGGGGCTAGGTGGAGGAGTGGTTTTTTTTTTTTTATTCTAGTCCTATGCCTATAAAAAAGTTAGTAAGAACTGACTACAAAATAGCAAGTTGCCCGCTGTTGTTGAATATTGAATAATGCAGCCTTCTTGAGACTATTTTGCTTATTAAGAAAATTTAAGGTTGTGATTCCTAGTGATGGTGGGTTTTCTTGTTAAAAATTACAGTAGTGATTTTCCATTGGTTTTGCATTTCCTTGAAGTGGACAGAATTGAACTCTGAGAAGAGCTTCTAACTGAGCCCCTTACTGCTTAAAAGAAAACATATTGACAGACAACACAAACAAGCCCGGTGGCCCTTCCTTCCAGACCCCACTCCAAGTGCCATCCTCTGCCATTGATTTTTTTTTTTTTTTTTTACGGGACTGGGGTTTGAACTCATGACCTTGTACTTGCCAGGCAGGCACTTATGCTACAGAGCCATCTCCCCACCTCCAAATTCCAAAGCCAATACCAAGAAAGAAGTGTAGGGTTTCCCTTTGGTTAAAAACCTTTTCTGCATTTTACAATGCAAGACATCACCCATTGTGTAAAAGCTTTTGAAATGAGTCGCTGGAGCTTGAATTAAGTTATTAATCTTCTAGGGGGAAACCAAGGGCTCAGATTCCCTGAAGAAGGCTTTCTATTTAAAAAGCAGATAGAGTCCAGATAGTCCAAGTTTCTAGGAATAGTCCCACACAGCCTGTGGCCCTGGCACTAAGGACTTTCTGCTCCCCTTCAAATGTGTGACTGGGGTAGCTCCATCTTCTGACCCTCTGTGTGTGGAACTGGTGCGGCAGGATCTTGTGTGTAGTGTGGGTGTGGGAGTATGGGGGTGCGCATTAAAATACAAATTAGCCTTCGTGTGGTTGTTGGTATGTTGTTTTGTTTTGACTTTTGTAGTGCTAGAAATTGAACCCACAAAGTGTTGTGCTCCACCCCCAGGCCTCTGTATTTATTTTGAAATAGAATCTCACTAAGCTGCCCAGGCTGGCTTCAAACTTGGTTCTTACTCCTGTCTCAGCCTTCTGAATAGCTAGGATTCTAGTCATATGCCTCTGTGCGTGGCTCGTGTGGTGTTTTTTGTACACAGAGTGTTCTAGCTTTGCTTTCTAAAGCTTTGGTGCATCTTGGACCAGTCAAGTGGCCATCCATCTTTTCTTCTTTTCTTCTACTTTGATCAGTGTTTCTTAAGTTAGCCTCAGGGGCCTCCTGCCCTGCTCTGCCTTTTTCTGCCTCCTTCTTCCCGCTAAGCTTGGAGCAGATAACTGGCCAGTGACTTTGTAACTTGGATCCTCTTGCAAGCAGACAAAAGCATGCTGATGTGTTACACAAAGCCTGGTCCACACCCTCCGCCCTTAGCTTGCCTAAGAAAGTGCCTCAGAAAAGACACCCTGCGATAACCTACACCTATCTTGTTTCCCTGAGTGAAAAGGAGAAGGCTAAAGATACGAGGAAACTAGGTAAATGGCCTTAAGCTGACCTTGAAGAGGAAAATTAACAGGAGATGGATGAGCCACCAAGTTTCCCCCCATGGGTCCAGAAAAGCAGCCTCAAGATCCCTGTGGGCCACTGCTGCAAGCATTTTAGAAGATGCTTACATGAAAGAAGTGTGGTTGAGAAACTGCAGTGATGGAAGGGTGTAGAAAGCGGCTTCAGGCCTCTTCCTACCGTGCGCACAAGGCATGGAGTAGAAAAGAACAGGTGGATTGCATTTTACCCAACAGGTGTAAATAAAATCGCATTTGTTTTCTTTTGTTTTGTTTTAACTGTGAAAGAAAGAAAAAACATCATTGCAATAAGTTTGCCTAGTCAGCATGTCTGAGAAAGCGTCAGTCTGTGGGTCAGGGCCATGAGCGCCTCCGCCATGTTGCCCGTCCTCACGCTCCTGTCCGAAGCTCTCT
>PVJA010010231.1:35816-58178 GCA_004027025.1 Myocastor coypus
CATGTCTGCCTTACCCGAAATCACATTTCTAAGTCAGCAGAGGGACTCTTTTTTTTTTTAATAATTTTTTATTTTATTTATTTATTTTTTTCTTGTTTCAGAACCTTTATTTGTTTATCCACTCATTTCCATGGCCAGCTCAGCTTGCCCCGAGGGCAGGGCTGGTGCAGCATGTGGTGCCGGGGATCGAACCGTGGTCCCTGAAGCCGCCCAAGCTTTCCCAAGCAGGCGCTTTAGACCACTGAGCCATCCCGCCGGGCCCCCAGAGGGACTCTTATAATTAAAGAACTCTATACTGGTGATACCAGCAAAACATCTTAATTTATATTTACCAGCGTCATTATAAATGCTACCCTTTATATGTCATGGGAATTTCAGTGTTTTTCCTGAGCCCTTAATGTAGGAACCATCCTGGGATCTCCTTACAAGTCCCATTGTATAGAAGAATCTCCCTCTCTCCCTCTCCCCGCCCCATCTCTCTGTCTCTATTTCTCTCTGTCTGTCTCTGTCTCTGTCTGTCTCTGTCTCTTTCTGTCTCTCTCTCTCTCTCACACACACACACACACACAGGCAGGCAGCAGCTCCGCCTGCTAAGGAGGCTACTCAGTAGGCCCAGCCTGAACCTGCCTATCCTTCAGGGTCCTATGAATTAGACTCTTGCACCCACTGTCTTTCCAGCTGTTCTAAACTGAGGAGTTATGAATTTACTTCACTTTGTAAATAGCCAAGGTCTTCCTCTCACAGCCTAGCTCCTTGGGTTAGAGAATCTCAACAAGCAGTACCATCTACTGAATCCCTGCTAGAAGCGACTCTGTTACAACCTAAGTCTGATGCTTGGAAACGTGATTGCTTCAAAGATACGCTAGAAGCATGCTAGTTAAAACCAGCTTGAGTCACATTATAGACAGGAGAATTGCATGGTATGTAAATTATATCTCAGTAAGGCTCTTTTTGAAAGCAGCAGCAGTGTCATGGGGTAGAAGCTTCTGCAGAAGTGAAGGCGTTGTGTGGTACGGTGGCCCCAGAACTCGGCCCTGCCCGTCCCTTTTCTGTCGAGGAGCTTCCCAGTACCCTGCCTTGCTGTGGGTGAGAGTGCAGGGCTGTATGTCCCGTCACAGTGGCGGGCCCATGGGAGGCCCAGAAGAGCAGAGCCCTGGCCCCGGCTCCCATGTATAGATGACAGGATTTGATCCTAATAAAACAAAGAGCCAGCTGTGCCTGCACGACCTTTTTCTGAGTGATCATCTTATGGCTGAGACGCACAGGCAGCTGGGGTTTCCTAGTCCAGGGAGCGAGTGGTAGGTACAGAGAGCGCCCGGGAAGTGAGCTGCCGCCTCTCACCCTCTCCTGTCTGCGTTCACAGTTACTGCACCAAGGAGGCCTACGACAAGGAGAACCTTTTCAACAGCCTGAATTACGACGTCGCAGCCAAGAAGAGAAAGAAGGACATCCTGAACAGCAAAGCCAAAACTCAGTGTAAGCTGCTCGCTGCACACTTGATGAAAGCTGCTAGAGAGGGCTCAGGGCTTGGTTCTGCCCCGCGGGACGTCTTTCTTACATGAACTGTGGCAGAATGGCCAGGCTCCTTGCGCCCAGAAACCTGGCTGGGCCCTGCACGAGTGAGACCAACATGCTTTTTACAGTCTTGTTTATAAATCATTCATTCACTAGACAGGCTGTTTCTCTCCTGCTTGTCACTTGTTTTTGAGTTAAATGATGTAGGTACAATGAGCAATGTGGTTGGCTTGATCCACGCTACTGTGTGCTTTGGTTCTGAGCTCTTTCCAGACTAGAGCTCTCACTGTCCTCATATAAATATTATTACTGTTTCGAGATGCCCAATGTAAGCATTGGCAGAGTATATACATTGCTATTAATAAGCATAAATCACAAATCATTTCAGTTTAATCCATTTGTTCTGCATGGTTTCCCCATGTGATCTGCTCTTTTTTTTTCCCCCTTTCTTTGTCGCCCAGACTGGCTTTAAACTCATAGAGATCAGCCTGCTTCAGCCTACTGAGTGCTGGGATTACAGGCACGCACCACCATGCCTAGCTATCTATTTTCTTTCTACTTTTATGGCCTTATATAAGCTTTAGATTTGACATTTAAATCCAGTTTGTACTTGGGTATTAGTTTTTTGATGTTTTTGTTGTGAGGTTTTTTGGGGGGGCAGATCTTTGATATACTAAATCTGACTACCAATTATTTGAAATAACATCAGACAAGGCAAACTGTAGCTTCAGCATTTATTGGAAGAAATAACTATAGAACTGAATTTCATTGCAGAAATTAAGAATTGGAGTCTCCTTATATTGTTGGTAGAATCTATCTAATTTTTGTCAAAGCTTTTTAAATTTTGGAATAAATGAAAAAAGACACATGGTTAAAATCTTGGGCCTGGGGCCAGGGATATAGCTCAGTAGAATAAGTACTTGTGGGGCAAGCACAGGGTCCTGAGTTCATTCCCCGGTACCTCAAAATACATAAATAAAATCTTGGGCCTGTTACACACGTTAATGGTATGCTTTTTGTTTTGTTATATCCTTGCAGACTTCCACCAAGAAAAGTGGATCTATGTTCACAAAGGAAGTACTAAAGAGGTGAGCCCTAGTAGACCATTACATTGAGCCTAAAAGGATGGGCTCAGAAGTCGGGAGGCAGTGTCCCCCCGGTCGCAGCTGTCTGCTGGGACATGGTAGCGGTGATGAGTAGCCTAGTCCTGGTCAGCATCAGAGACCAGGGCTCCAGAGAAAGTGCTCACACAGAGCTGTGTGGCCGACTCCCCAGTCTTCTCTGAAACCATACACATGGAAATGCTTCCCAAGACCCACAGGCCCATCTCAGCTGCATTACGAGAAGCCCTGGATCTTCCCACGGTGCCTCCCCCTGTTCTAAGATCCGCCCAGACTTCAGCCTGGTTCAGGCGCAGTCCTGGGCAAACAAGTCACTAAATCTGGCTGTTTTCTGGGTCTACCCAGCATGAAAGAGGAGAACATAGTAACTGTACTTGCGTGGAACTTGCTAAAAACCTTCTCGTGTGCATTTTCTCCCAGTGCAGGCATTCAGATAGCTAGGATGCAAGGCTGTAGGCTAGAGTGGTGGGGCTTTGGTGGCCATCGGGGACCAGGCTTAGAGAACATGTACTGTGATCAGAACCCCAAAGCGGACCAATGATAAATCTGAAACCACCAAGTGGCTGATCCAGGGCCAGAGCTGTTCAGCTATGCTCTGGATTCTTTCTGAAGTCTTAGATGAAAGATCAAAGTTCTTTTGCTTCTTCATGAAGCCTTAAAAATAACACTCGTGGTATTGTCACAGTGACGAAAGCACTGTCAGTGCAGGTCAGGCGATGAGGTGACATGGTTGCCACCAGTGGACCTCATCCTGCTCCTGAGGGGGCCTACTGTCAGGAGCCCTCATTACCTCACGTTTCGTGATGCACACAGTCGCCCATGCAAAGAGCATGTGCCCAAATGGTACGGGCCACGGAGGGGACATATCACAGGTTTGGCCAGATGGAAGTAGCTGCAGGCTTTCTCGCCTGTCTCATGGGTCACAGTCGTTCCCAGTGCAGGAGAGAAGCCAGTTCCCAGGTCACCTAAGACAGGAGTCCAGCTCACTCGGCAGTCTGGCTGGGTCATTCTAGAGAACAGCTGCCCTGTAGCAGGAGTCCCATGCCTGCCTCTGTTTCCCATCCAGCGCCATGGCTATTGCACACTGGGGGAAGCTTTCAACAGACTGGACTTCTCCACTGCCATTCTGGATTCTAGAAGATTCAACTATATAGTTCGGGTAAGTCCCCAGGACCAAGCCCCATCCCAAGCGCATGTGTTGAATTGCCTGTTCAGGTTGTCTCGTAGTAGCTCCCCAGCAAACCTTTCGGGTTACTGAGTTTTGAGGCAAGCAGAAGCAGACTCTCAAGCTTCTTCCCCAGCCTGCCTTGGGGTGCTAAGTGGGTCCTGTGAGGATGCCTCTGTAAGTGCCCGGAGTAGGCGTGAGCTTCTACACCCTTCTGGGAGCCTTCCCCTCTAGTGGCACCAGGACCTTGCGCTTGCCAGGCAGGTGCTTATGCCACTGAGCTATCGCCAGCCCACAGTCCTTGTTCTTACACTCCTTTTCCTGCTTCAGCAGACCCTGGGTGACCCCAGGGTGTTGTGGTTTAAGCCACAAAATTAGATGAGCTCAGAGCACCTCAGTGTGGTCTCTGGGCTTGTTTCCACTTGGGACCACAGCCCTCAGTCGCCTGTTTACCTAATGCCACCTGCCTGTTGGAGCCTATTGCTGTCCATTTCAAATCTCATTTTGGAAAATTAATGACCTTTAGCAAAATATTAATGGTGAATGAAGTCTGTCCGGGCTCTGAAGCCACTGATTCTTTCAGGGAGGGACCTGTTCTCTATCCCATCCCACCGGCTGCTGCGTCAGTGATTTGCCCTGGAAGTAGCAGCTGTTTGAGTTTTAGGCTGTGAGGCGAGAGGGAATTTTCCCCCTGTGGGTGTTGTTTGGTTTGGTTTTGATTTTCTTCCTCTGGGCTGTTGGGCTTCTCTGCACTGCTCCACGTCACAGTCAGATGATCGCTGCAGCTCAGCCAGAGAGATGACATTCAAGCCCCGCTGAGGCCCAGCTCGTTCACCTGTCAGCTGGGCAGATGCGGGCTGGGCTATGCCCACTGACCTGGGCACACCCGGGCTGGGAGCTGCAGGAGCCATCTGTGCTCTCCAGCTAAGCCTTCCTCCCAGTCCCAAGGATGCGAAAGAAGAGCCCTGCTCGGGGGAAGTGCCCGCATCAGCTAGCCCGCCTCTGCCTGGGGAAGGAGGTCACCCAGTCCTCCCAGGGGCTGCAGACTGGCCTGGCTGATTGGCACTGGGCCCAGGGAGGTCTGGAAACTTCTGTTGCTAAGAATACAAATAGTTTCCATCTTGGTTAGAGGAAGACAGCTCGACCTGATGTCTCGTCACAAGTTGGTCATCAGAATGGGCTGTTTTTAGATGTTTTTCCTTCCTTTCAAAAGAAATAAAGCAAAGAAACAAGTTCGGACGATAAAAACGATATAATTATTGCTCACCTTCTGTCCTTTCAACAACTTGACACAGTGTAGATAATTTTATTATCTCTGATTAAACAAGTGGCAGTGCAGTAAATGACTTGTCCAAAGTCACAGCACCACATAAAGGGACACAGCGCAGGTCAAAGCCTGGATGCTGGTCAAGTCCACACTCTGAGCTGTCCTGTTCTGTGCAGTCACATAAGTGAGGTCCCAGCTCCACACATTTGTGGCTTCCTCAGCCTCTTGCTGACTCAAGTGTCCTCTGTGAGCAGGGCACCCGCAAGGGGCAGCTGTGGAAGTAGGCGGTGCACGATACCTGTGCATACTCTGCAGACTAGGACAGAATGCCCCTAAAATGCCCTTTTGGTTTAGTTGATAAAATTGCTTCTGCCCTTGAAAAACATAGCAATTGGTAGGAACTAGCACATCTGAAGACACTGCCCGCAGGGCTTGTGCTTCCTGGTACCCAGTTGTATCACGAGCACTCTCCTTTAGCGAATCTTAAATTCAAAGAAACTACTGAATGCTTTCAAAATTGATAGGCTTAGAAATAGTGGAAAAATACTTCTATTTTGGAAAGAACAGTTTCTCTCCCTTCACTGTTTGAGGCCTCTATAATTTGAGAAATAATATGTTATTTTTATGGAGGACTTAAAACATTTTAATGATAGGCAGTGTGTCTTGGGGTTTCTCTTCTTAGGAGCTCGATATGCTTCTCATAGAGTGTTCTTAACCTTAAACCAACCCCATGAAGTACTATAAGTAGCCAACGTGTTGTCCTCTTGCTACTACTTTGACCTGATGTTGTTTTAGTGCCACGTGTTTGCTTGTTTTCAGGAAGGAGCTAAAGGGAAGTGGAGGCAGATGAAAGCTTTTTAAAGCTAAAGCGCATCTGTAAAATTTGCTTACGTTCTTGCCAGTGATCCATCACTCAGGAGGAGCTGTGTGTCTCCAAATGCTAGCTTCCTGTCAGCATGCAAATGGCAGAGGACCGGGGAGATCCGAAGGCTGGCCTATATGGCCAGAAGGTTCTAGATGAGATTTTTGTGCTGTTTTAATTAGCTGCAGACTATGTACACCGCCCCAATCCTTTCCCTATTCACTCCCAATGAATTAACTACACTGTAAGCTATGTGTTCTAAATATGATTTAAATTATTTAGAAGCAGCGATGGGTGGAAGGCCACTTACAAAAATAGTTCGCCTTGTGCCTCAGGGCCAGAGCCAGTCAGAGTGCTGGTGATTGATACGCAGGAGAAGGCACAGAGAGGCCAGAGGATGGAGTGATCTGGAACTGCTCTTAGAGTCTGCCGGGGGCGTGCTATCGGAGAGGAGAGGCCCAGCGCCCCAGCCCTGGTTACATTAGGTGAACGTCCTACATTCAAACTATCTTCCAAGTGATCTCAGGCAGTTTGTAGGTTGGAAACCACCTCAGGTGCCTGCAAGCCTAACGTGATGCTGCCCACCTGCAGTCCCAGCGCTCAGGGAGGCTGAGGCAGGATGATCAGAAGTCGGAACCCAGCTGGGGTAACTTAGCAACTTGGCAAGACTCTGTCTCAAGATAACAAATAAAAACGAAAGGACTGAGCTGAGTGCACAGGGACTGCATTCAATCCCCAGCACCACAAAGACAAACAAACAAAAAACTACTTTGGAACCCATATATTATATTTTGCATAATGAATGTTTAAACAAAATGTACTGAGGCATTACATTCTGAATATGACTTCTGCCTCATGTCCTGTAGTCCATCAGAAATTCAGTGATGGAAGTGCATAGCACCTTTCTCGTGGCAGCTCAAAGTTCAAAACTTACTGGCTGTGACGCCTTATGCAAATCAGTCATTTTGCTTCTATAAACTATGAGAAGGGCTAAGCAGACCTGTGTTAAAGGATTTTAGTAATAATGAAACAGAGGCCAGGGGAAAGTAAAAGCAATGGATGTGAAATTCTTCTGAAAGTTTCAGACTGCTAACTTCTTAACAGAGGCTGAGCAGAGCCAGCCATCCTTCGGGTGCTTCCTGGGTGACCAAGACTGGAAGTCTAAAGTTGCAGGCCTAAGGCAGCTAGGGCAGAGACTCACTGCTTTGCCTGTAATACCAGCCCTCAGGGAGGCTGAGGCAGGAAGATCTAGAGTTTAAGGCCAGCCCAGCCTGGGCAACTCTTAGTAAGGGCCCCGTCTCCAAATAAAAAAGAAATTTTTTTGAAAAGGGCTAGCCATGTAGCTCAGTGTAGAGGCCCTGGGCTTAATTCCAGCTACCACAAACGAAGAAATGAAAAAAGTTGAGCCATAGTAGAGCCAGATGCAGATGAAAAGTTTTTTTTTAACTTTTTAAAATTTTTATTAGTACATGTCTATGGTACATAATTCCATTCATCGTGGGGAGCTTCTCCATAATACATCTTAATTCTTTTTACTTCCCTTCTCTCCCTGTACCGCCTCCCCAGCCTCTCGGTTCTCTTCCTGCTTGCAAAAGATCTATCTCCACGTTTCCTATAATCTTTTATTTTTCTCTTTAAATGGCGTCTGTGTGGGGTTCCTTGGATAGGAGAAACCATGTGAGTTTGAGTGCGTGTGTCAGATGCCTGAGAAGCGTTGGAAGGCGGGAAGGCAGCAAGCCTCAGAGAGAGACTTCAGGGACAGGCGTGGTGTGAACATAGTGCCCCATAATGCTCCAAGGGTTGCGGATGAGCCTCCCTCAGCTGCCTTCCAAATGAGCCTGGAGGAGCTGGGGAGATAGCTCAGTAGAATAAGCACTCGCCTGGCAAATGCAAGGACCTGAGTTCAATCCTCAGCCCCGCAAACTAAGCAAGACAGGTGACCACCGAGCGCTGACCGCACACATGGAGTGCATGGGCGTTAGTGACGTGGTTCATCCTGTCATAGGGCTGGACAAGGAGCCCGCGTGGATGTAAGGTGCTGTGTGCATGAGGCAACTCTGCGTGATGTCACCTGGAAAGCAGGAGGGAGCCTCCGGGAAAAGGCAAGGACCAGCGCACAGTGGCCAAAGCAGTTCACAAAGCTGCGACTTCTGACACCTGGCAGTCCCAAGTGTCACGGTTATCAGCTCCTAAGGCTGTCACTTCGCGCCGTGCTGATCCCATCCCTGTGTGCTTTGGGGAGCAGTCACTCCACACAGTAGGCGGGCGTTGTTACCTCCTTTTAGAGAGGAGGAGGAAGCAGAGGCCTGGGAATGGAGTAATGGGCACAGGGCCTCTCAGCAAGAGGGGACGTGGGAACCCACGTGTGGTCCTCTGACTTCCGTTCATGCATGCTCACCTCCACCACAGCACTTGGATGGAGAGACCAGAGTGCAGCCTGCCACTGTATGTTATAGTCCCTGAAATACTTCCCCGTGCCCGCCAGGGTCAGGTCGATGCCTGCCAGGGTCAGGTCGACGCCAGCCTGACCTGCTCAGGGATAGCAGAGCTTGTAGACCTTGCAGCGGTGACGAAGAGACCACCACAGCAGCCTTTCTATTGTGTGTTCCCCCCCACTGGCCAGGCTCGTCGCTCCTACCTCTCTAGTGAATGCAGCTGCCTTGTGAGCCCTGCAGCGTCCGGCAGAACCCGAAGTACCTATTCCGGCTGGGAAGAATCGCACCCAGGTGTGGGTGGACGCGAGCAGGCAAATAGGACTTCGGCTCTGCCCTGCCCCTCTCTGCTGCGGCAAACACTGCACACAGCCCAGCAGTACACACAGTCCTGTTTGTCCACATTGCCACTCTAAGCCTACTTGAATGTTTCCAGCAAGTTATTACACTCCCTCCACTCCTGAAAAGCATTTTCCAAAAACATGTTTTAGTTTAAGTTGACTAGTGGTTTGGCAAGCAGAAGGCCGAACATGGCCCAGTGATTCAAAGTCAAACCCAACATCTGCATGAAGGGCCTGCGGGTGCCAGGCCCCAATAGGCTGTGATTTGCATGGGTAGCCTGGCCTCCTACCAGGCTCCTGTGTCACAGTGATCTTAGAGTCACTGGATGCTGTGCACAGTTGGTGGCCCTCCTGGGACGAAGGGTGGCCTCAGCCACCAGTCTTACAGCTTGTGGTATCTGAAGTAGAGGAAAAGGAGCCAGCCACCACAGTGGCCACGAAGCCAAAGACCCACTGGAAAATGGCTCTCCATAATGACTGTGAGGGTGATTGAAGCTCTTTCTCCAGTGGAGCTCTGCATAAATTTCTTCCTTATGCCACTTGGGAGACCACTGAATCAAACGCATGCGTATTTTCCCCCCTTTTTGTCCCTTTTTTTTTTGTCTTTTTGAGACAGGGTCTCGCTATGCAGTTCAGGCTAGCCTTGAGCTCATTTTTGTAGCCCGGGCTGGTGTCGAACTCGCATCAATCCTCCTGCCTCAGCCTCCTGAGTGCTGGGATTACAGGCATGCGCCACCACGCCCAGCTCCCTTTTGTATTTCTTAAGGACTTAAAATCTAAAAACGCTACCATGAACTGCCTCAAAACTGTATTTTATGTTGGGATCTACATTGTATAGGTAGAGGGCTATGCCAGGCAAAGGCGTTGAGTTTCAGCTTGGTTTGATTTTTTGCAACCCTGGGGACTGCCAGCCAGGTCTTTGTACTGAGCTACACTGTGGCCCTTTTCTTACTCTGAAGCAGAGTCTCACTACATTGCCCGGGATGGACTTGAACTTTCCATCTTCCTGTTTCAGCTCCCAGAATATTGAGCTAATGGCTTTGTTCCCAAGGGCCTCTGATGCTCTACTCTGAGGACCTGAAGTAGAGGAGAGAGACTTAGAGAACCTGGCAGCCTGTCTGTTCCATAGAGGAGAGGGCCTGCGTGTCTAGGAGTGCAGAGTTGCCATCATCCCCCTGTAGGTCTCCATGTATGGAAATTATAAATGCTTTAGAATTCCCAAGTTGGCCATTTCAGTGTTGAGCCACAGACCCAATAAGCCCTGGCTACTTGAGAATCCTGTCAGACTATCCCCAGCTTGTCTGGGCCTTTTTGGAAGACAGAGCACAAGGACTGAGCCAACAAGTTGTATCGGGGACTTCAAAGGGCATTAGAGGTGATCTTCCAGAACAGGCAGAGCATGTGATCTGCTTCCTTGAAGGATGGCCAGGGCTGGACCAGATGGAAGCAGATGGCCAGTGCAGGAATCTAGAGGCAGAAGGAAGTGAAGGGTAGCAATGGTAGGTCAGGGCAGAGGGGATGTGACGTACTCGTGGGGTAGAGGTGAGGGACATCATGTATTGCCGGGCCAACTATTGCGCCCCTGCTTGATGCCACAGGGAGCCGGGCGCCATTGTGAGCAATGAGAGAAAAGAAAGACAAGCTTCTCTCGGCTGAGGAGATAAGTCATCCATGCACATTTGGCCCTCTGCATTGCCTTAACTCCCTCAGTTAGAGAGTTGTTTTACTTACAAATAATATTTACCCAGTCTGACATGCCTGAGGATTGTTAGTGTTGCTGGAATTCTTTCCCCTTCCCACCTGTCAGTGTTCAAGCTCAAAGCGGGACAGAAGTTTCCAAGTCTATAGTCTGTGTTATCCAGCGAGTAAATAAGGGTCTCTGAAGCATGTAGCACCCAGGCCAGGCGGAGGTGCTGCCAATTGTAACCAAGGGTTTGCTACAAGAGAGATGCAGCCTTCCCACAGGAGCCAGCTTGGGCATGGAGTCTGTGAGATGGGGCTGGCTCCTAGGCCAGCCCCTACCCTGGCAACGCTGGTGGATTTCCTGATCGAGCTGTAGAGCCCCACTGTCCAAGGAGATAGAGGAACTTGGCGTAGATTATGTTCTTAATAATATCCCATATGCTTAGGCAACAGCCTCGTGGTTAACCTCAGTGTGGTCTTGACCTTTTAAAACTAGCAGGCAGGGAAAGCTGCTGTTTTTGTTGACACTTCCGAAGGTCTAGATCAGGCTGCTGGCCCTTCGGCAGTGTGGTAAATGACTTAGTCCTCGGCCTCCAAGCTATTCCTAGGGTGGCACTTTGATCCCAGCCCCTTGTGAACACCAGTGCAAGAGCCCAGAAGATTTACCTTAGGCCTTGACTTGGTCACTTGACCTTAGGAACTGCCTCAGCCAAAGAAGAGTGAATTCTGGTGAGCTCTCTCCTCAGTATCTTGCCATTATAAACCCTGATTCTAAAATTATAAAACCCAAGTGGTTGTTGGATATCTGGCTTGTGCAGGTCGGGGAGAGTAGTAAATAGCCCTGGCCCTGCTGTCCAGAGGCAGCTGCCCTGCCAGGACAACCAGTGAGTGCCCAAGGGCACAGGCGCTAGGCAAGGAGGCCATGGCAAAGATGGCAGAGGCAGTTCCATGGAGGATGTCAGGGAAGTCTCTCAGGACTCCAGGCAGGCAAGGTTTGAACAGAGAGCCAAGGGCTGGGGAGATAGCTCAGTGGAATAAGTGCTTGCCTGGCAAGTGCAAGGTCCTGAGTTCAAACACTGGTACCACAAAAAATAAATAAATAAACCTTTCCTTCCTTGGGCTGGCAAGATAGCTCAGCAGTCTAAAGCCCCTGCTTAGGCAAGCTCAGGCAGCCACAGGAACTGTGATTCAATCCCCGGCACCACATCCTGCGCCAGCCCTACCCCCAGGGCAGGCTGAGCCAACCATAACATAAATAAATAAAGCTTAAAAAAATTTTTTTTTTGTAAAAATACGGATTCTCTGTGAATTGTATCTGGGCTGAAGTCTCAACTGTCCTGTTCGCCTCTGCTGATAGATAAGCAGGTGAGGTGAACTGCTTAACTACTCCCAAGCCACATGGGGAGCCTCCTCCCCTGGGTTGCTGCTGAAGACCGAAGAGGAAGCTCACACATGTGTAGCCCACCGCCCAGTCTCTGGCACATAGGAAACACCCAGTACCGTTAGCAGAGTGAGACCTCGCGGTGGCAGACGCTGCTGAGTGAGGCATGAGTGGTCATCGCCATCAACCTTTGCCAACAGATGGGGAGCTATCAGATGCATCACAGGCATCCCACAGGTGACAGAAAGGAACGTTAAACCTGGAAAGCATGTCAGCAGCATGTACAGGGGGTCTTTGACTGAGATACGAATCCACTGTTCTCCGCCCATAAGTAATCTCTCTTGAATATTCTCTGTGGTGTGAGAGAAGTCGATGGAATAACATGCTGAGCGTGGTCCCGGTCCCAGCAGAGGTGCGAGTGCTCCGTGAGCGTGGCCAGTCTTCACGGCAGCTCCCACGTCAGTTCCGGTATTGTGTGATCTGATAGTCGGAAAAGTGAGGCAGGAAGTTGGGCCCTGGAGCGTTCACTTGCTTGCAGGCACTTGCATCCATGGATCTGCTTGACTGGCCCCTAGATGTCAGCTTTATTTTTATTTATTCATTTTGTGTGTGTGTGGTGCCAGGGATTGAACTCAGTTGAACTCAGGACCCTGTGCTTGCCAAGCAGGCAATTATTCCACGGAGCTATCTCCCCAGCCCGATGTCAGCTTTAAACTTCGCTGGAGACTGGGATTTCATATGGACGGTGGGCGTTTGTGGGTTTATGTCACTTGGTTCTTGTAACAATCCCCCGAAGCTTTTCCTTTTTCCTTTTTACAGACTTGCCCTGGCACCAAGAGGTTAAATGACTAGACAGTAAACTTCATGCGCCTAGGGATCGTGTGTCTTTATCGTCATACCCTGTCACCTACCACGACGCTAGGACAGGGTGGACACTCGGAAATACTGGCCATAGGAATGACAGTTGTAAAGGTCACTCTGCTGAAGAATCCAGGTCTCCTATTCCACGGCTGGCAGTGAGAGACTCCCTGGAGACGGGATGAAATGCTTGTGGCTGACGGGTCTTTCCACTGTCAGCTGACAAATGTATGCTGCTGTATTCTTCTCCCCTCCCTCTTTAGTCAAAGAAACAAGCTCAGCCCATCCAGAAGGTCTTGGGTTTCCCTTAAATGCAGAGTCAGGGCCTTCGGGACCTTTTTGTCCTGGTGATTGGTGCATTTTTAGACAAGATTACAACTGACACCCTGGTGAGGTCGGGATCACATGGAGCCTGGATGCTGGCTGGATCTCAGAGTACCTGCCTCCTTCCTCGTCTGACCCCACCCCCACCCCGTGATGAGTCCTGGCTGAGAGCCAACTGCCTTTCAACAGCCGTGGATGCCAGGCTTTGGTTTTCTTTCTCTGCTTTGTACTGCTCATGTGAGGTTTGAGGTATTAATAAATTCTCACCTCGGTCTTTTAGATTTGCCGTTGGTCTGGGAGAGAAATGAGAAGTCTGGCCAATCTCCTGGTGTCTTTGTCACTCCTCTTGACTGTCATATGCTGGCCAGAGCTGGACCAGAGGGAAAGAGGGCTTGGTGTGGTCACCACCCACGGACGTAGCCTCAGCTGGAGCTTTGGTTTCTTTCCTGTCTTAGTGCCATTCTGTGCACACCTGACTCCTCACCTTAGGTCCCCAGCACCAGTCCCAGCAAACCTCTCGGGCCAGTGGCATGTCTCTCCCAGCTGTGTGGAGGTATGGAAGCTGGGCAGGAAGAGCACTCTGGGCTTTCGAGGAGTGCTTTTCAACTTAAAGTAAAATTATGTTCAGGAAATTGATTCTATATGTGGTGTGACAAGCCCCTGAAGGGCTGGGAAGGGACAGAATATTCCAGCAAGAGCCTTGAAAGCAGGGACATTCTGAAGAGTCCCAGTGTACCTGTACACGGCCTTGGTCTCCCTTGGCAACCTGGTTTTTAAAAATTCATCTTGCTACTTTCCCCTAATCCATATTCCATATTCCATCACCTAGCACAGTGTCATCGGTGGTGATTATGGACCCAAAATAAAGTTAGGCAAAGCCTGGCCAGGCAAAAGTCTCTTAGAGAAAAAAAAAAAAAAAGAGGAGTCTTGGTTTTCTAAGTCTAGTTAACAGGATTAGTTTTACTGGGCCTGGAGGTTTCTGAAAAAATGAAGCACCTTCAGTTTCCGCCAAGCCTTCCACTGAATGACTCTTAGAAAGCACAGCATCATCCACATGTGGTCCCGTGCTGAAGACACGGCTGAGTCCTCTGGTGGCTGTGGAGGACGTGGAGGGTCTGCCTCAAGTCTCACTCCTCGCACCTGGCAAGTGGGCTGAGCTGGATGCTCTTCAGACCCTTTGCAGTGTGAAGTTTCCTTTCCAACAATACTCTCATCGATGTTTTCAAGTCATTCCATACCAATGTAAGCTGGAAACAAAGACTGAAGAAAGAATGCACCAACTCAGTTCTTGGCCTTATTTCTTTTGCCGCCACCTCTCACCTCCTCCTCCTCCTCCCTCTTCCTCCTCCTCCTCCTCCTCTTCTTTCATAATAGGACTTCAACAAACCATCCAGCCTTTGTGTAATACCTATTTTGGGGTGCATTTTATATGCATTCTCTCATTTAAGGCCTACAGCAACCTTGGGAACTCTAGGTATTATCATAGTAATGAAGAAACTGGAACTCCAAGAAAGTAGGTGCCTTACCCATGTAGTGTAGCTCCCAAGTGGTCAGAACAGGACTTGCCTAAGGCGGAGAGCCACAGGATTCTATTTCTAAGCCACAATAACAGCACCACCTCCAGTGGACACAGGTGTACATACTGTACAACCCTAAAGCTCCCTTTCCCCAACTTGTGCCTTTCTGCTGAGTATCATGAGAGACTATAATTAACAGGCATGTGCCTAGACAGGAGACACTGGGGAAAGAATCACTACCTCTTGAGAAATGCACACGGTTGTTGAACAGGAGCTGTTCAACTTGAGAATGGTGGGCGGTCGAGGGAGGAAGTTCTAGGGCCGCCAGAACAGTTCCCGTCATCAGATGATTCTGCAGAACTCAGATGCTCACAGGTCATGGGAGGTGTTGTTCTCTAAGAATACTGTTGGCATCCTTTGCCAAAGTAGGGCAGGTAGAATGGATTAGCCCTGACTGAAGCTAAAACCCGACATTTTAAAAGAGAAAAAAAAAAAAAAAAGCCATTAATTATTCAGCCAAATCCCCAGGTTTTGGGTTACCCCTGCGTTTGTCTTTCACTTTGAGCGTCTGCTTTGCACTGCCTGGTGGCCCTGCCTGCCATTTATCTCTCTGTCAGCCTGTACCTACGTGTCTTGTGACTCAAAGGGAAGATTACAGGAGAAAAATATCTCTGTATTCTAAGCTTGGCAACTTCTATTTTTATCCACAGCTGTTGGAACTGATAGCAAAGTCACAGCTCACATCCCTGAGTGGCATCGCCCAAAAGAACTTCATGAACATTTTGGAAAAAGTCGTACTGAAAGGTGAGCTTCCTCCTGCACGCGCACCCTGGCCATAAGCAAGGGCGTGGGCACATGGCTTCTCGGATAGAGCAGACACTGTCCTGAGAGTGAAGGGCGTGCAGGGGATGGAAATGCATCACTCCAGCTACCTGCCAGGGGTGCCCGAGTCCCAGTCAGAGAAAGATACAGTCCCTTCCCGTGGCAAAGAACGAAGCCATCACACTTCTATCTCAGGAGATCGTCCTCTTGTCTGGGCCAAGCCTGCCGGGCCTTGATGAGGGCACATGTCACGCCCTTGGGTACTGAAGCTGCTGCCTCCTAAAAAACTACTGTTCACAGGCAGAATGGATACACAGGCCGAGCTAGTGAGAAACTTAGGCCCCTGCACATACAGGGAAAGTGACTTATCCATACCGACACGGAGACTCGCCAGGCCAGGACCTGGGCTCCTAGCCCCGGGTGCATGGTTTCGCCCACTAGCCAGCTCAGAGCTCCCACTGCTGAGCAGAAGCAGCCGCTTTCTGATCAGGTCAGCCTGGGCGCTGGCAGCACAGTGAGGACAGATAGTTGTTTTGTGGAAACCCAGAGAGAAGAGAACAAAGGGGACCTAGATAACAGAAACCCTACCCAGCAGCCTCGAGGGCAGAAGCCCGGCCAAGGGTGGAATAAACACCGGTGAGAAAAGAAACCGGAGCCCCGGAGCCAGTGTCTGGGAAACAGGAGCAGATGGGGGAGAAGAGCCCTTATATAATACACAGAGTGCCAGGATCATAACTTTCTTGTTTTTTCCTTCCCACTCAGTCCTTGAAGACCAGCAGAACATTCGTCTGATCAGAGAACTGCTCCAGACCCTCTACACCTCCCTATGTACACTGGTCCAGAGGGTCGGCAAGTCAGTGCTGGTGGGCAACATTAACATGTGGGTGTATCGCATGGAGACGATCCTGTACTGGCAGCAGCAGCTCAACAACATCCAGATCACCAGGGTAAGCGGGAAGGCGCCTCCTCACAGCCAGCCGCTGTGGCCGCTAGGACTTTGGCTCCCGGCCACCACCATGATGGCTGATGGGGGAGTCAGCTCTGTTCTGATCTCATGCTTTGCCATGGTGCTGCGGGTCCGCTAGGGGGCGTGATGACGGAGGGCGGACAGAAAGAAGGCCTTGATAAACGGAGATCAAAGTATGCGAAAGGTGACAACCAGCCGAAGCATCATGGGAGTGGGAGAAACTGGCTCTGGGGAGGTCCACTAGGGTCTTCATGAGCATCAAGCTCTCTCTGCCTGTGTCCTCACCAAGAAGGAGTTGTTGGCAGCTCTGGGAAGCTGCCTCAAACGCAGTCAAGTTGGAACGCGGTGACTCGGAGAGCTGGTACTTGGGGAACTCGGGCAGACCTCTAGAATTCTAGTTCCCATGACCAGTTACAGCCACGGCAGCCCTCGACTGCAGGCTGTGCACAGGCACGTAGGAGCCTGGCGCGTGCTTATCAAGCAAAGGAAAAAGGCCTTGTGTCACCAGCAAAAGGTGGCTGCATGTACTGGCACTTTCTCTTGGCTTTCAAGATACAGCTCAGGAGACTGGGCAGGTGGCCTGCACCTGTCATCCCAGCTCCAGTGGGATGCAGTGAGCAGGAAACTAAGGCACAGAAACACCAAAAAAAAAAAGAAAAGAAAGTGCACAGAGTGCGGGAAAACTCGCAGAGCACTCACCAGTGGACAGATGCACTGGGCCAGCTCAGGTCACACCTCACTTATCTAATCACCTTCCATGGCTGTGTGGCTAGCTTCCGGGCCCAGCCAGAGAAAGCTGAGGCCTGCTCCCTGTCAGGCGGAGGCAGCTTTTGTAAACCTCCCTGGCCCCTGCTCAGTAGCTTTACTCACAATGAATGTCTCTGGGCCTTGATTCCTTACTCCTTGAGACAGTGGGAATAATTGAAGCATCGGAGCCCCGCAGCTTCCTCTGAGTCTGTTGGGCAGCAGCACCAGGTCACATACACCCATGTGCACGTGTGTGTGTGTGTGTGTGTGTGACAGAACATAAATGCAGGTTACCTTTTAGAAACCACCTCAACTTATTTAGGAGAATGCGCCTATTATGAACAGTAACCTGATCTAATCTAATCATTTACTTTATACCCATCTCTCAGGTATAGACCTAGTTTGACAAAATGAATTTGAGACCAAATTTCCAGCCTTCTCTGTGACCTGGATTGGCTGTTTCCTCTTTTAAGCCCAGGACAGGATCACCCGGGCATTGACGCAGTGAGCAGGGCCCATTTGTCCCTGGGACATCTGCACCCATCCACATGGCCGAGCTTGCCCAGTGCTTGCCAGTGTCCTCTCCCATCCCATAAGAGCTCTCCTCAGCTAGGAACACCAACACACCTTGTGCTTGCGTGGACGGACGTCCTGTCGGCCCTTCCTGGCTGGCCCCAGACACCCTTGGCAAGTAGCCGTTGTGGTTCCTGTCGCCTTTCATGAATGGCGCTGGGTGGGAACAGAGAAGTCACTGAATTTCCCAGCGTTACACCACAACTAAGACTAGAACTGAGGGAGGGGCATGGCCCCTCATTCCTAAAATTACAAAGCTTGCTTAACTTCAGTGGCTTCCGAGCCTTATTCCCGTCCAGCTCTCAGTTATTCGTCCAGTGATCCATCTCTTTAGAAAACCTTTTTTTTCTTTCTTTCTTTCTTTTTGAGACAGGGTCTCACTGTACAGTTCAGGCTGGCTTTGAGCTCAGTTTTGTAGCCCAGGCTGGTCTTGGAACTCTCACCAATCCTCCTGCCTCAGCCTCCCGAGTGCTGGGATTACAGGCGTGCACCACCATGCCTGGCTTAGAAAACCTTTTTAATCCAGTGAAATACTCTGCAGAAGAGACCAAACGCGGGGGTCATGCGCTCCCCGCTTTTGCTCAGGGTGCCCCAGCCAAACCCAGCTGTGCTCTGCATGCCACCCAAGGGCCTGCGTACCTTGGGGCCCACAGCTCCTGGCCTTCCAGTCTGTGAAAGCTTCTGTCACTATCACTCCCTCGAGTTCTGGGACCTGAAATCATCTCATACACCTGCGCCTCTCTGTCACCACCCCCCTGGCCTATAAACTCCACAAAGACAGGCTAACGTCTTCGCCTCCCCTATGCACGGCATAGGACAGGAGACAGTGAGTAGGTTTAAGTGGCATGAGCACTCTCTCACCCCCCTGCCTGCCCAGCTGCTTATTCAACATTCTAAGGAAAACGGTTGAACAGTATTGCCCTGGATGATGGATGGCCAGCTGTAGACTTTTCAGTCTCTCCACGCCTCACTTTGGAAAACAGGGACAGCGATGCCCTGGTATTAATCTGTAAAAACAGTGGAGCAGTGGCTGGCATGCTGTAGTTTTTGTAAGTGTGTCGAATGCTGTTTGGTCTTGTCATGGACATGGGGGTTGTTTCTTAGTGCTGGGGATTGAACTCAGAACCTCACTCATGCCACACAAGGGCTCTGCCACTGAGCTGTCTGCCAGCACACAAGTGTTCCTGTTGTTCAAGCACTTGCTTTGCACATGCATGCCCTTAAGACCTTAAAGACTTACAGGTGAATACCTGTAAGCAGGTCTAACCTCCAAAATTGGTCAGGCACTATGCTAAGTATTTCCATGCAGTCTCCTCTGCTCCCCAAGCAACCCTGTAAGGTATGCATTTCCTTGTTTTATAAATGAGAACCTAGGGCCGGCCAAACAGCTCAGTGAATTAAAGTACCTGCAAGCAGGCTTGGGGGCCAGAGGTTCGATCCCCAGGCCTCCCACACTGGCCCCACCCCTGGCGTGCCCTGAGAGACAATTGAGACTGGGTGTGGTAGCGTGCACCTGTAATCCCAGCCCTTGGGAGGCTGTGTACAGGCAGATCACTAAGAGTCCGATCTAATAGTGAGACCCTAAATACCCTGTAGATCCTTCCCTAAAATACAAAAGAAAGAAAAAAAGCTATAAAGGAGAAGTTAGACCAAGTAGCTGATACAGTCATCCCCAGTGGTGTCTTTAGAGGATTGATGAGTGCAGGACCCTCAAAGGCCAGCCTGAGCACATCCTTGCATATGCTTTAAGTCACCTCTGGATCGTGCCTAATATGCACTACAACCTAAACGCTGCATAAATGGCGCTACGCTGTAGTATTTGTGGAATAATGACAGGAACACCTGCCTGCACATGTTCACTACAGATAGGACCTTTTTTGAATACTTTGTATCCATGGTTGGCTGAATCTGAGGGGCCAGTGTAATTTTTCATTACACTCAAAACCAGTCAGACTAGCATGAGCTGAACCAGGCCTGTCCACAGAGGCCGCGGCTTTACTGCTGCTCCCTCCTCCCTGCCGTCCTCACCCCAGCCCGGCTGGACTCGGGCTGTATTATTTTGAGAGTGGTGCTGGAGCCCACAGAGCCCTAACGAGCTTGCTCCCTAAAATGCCCAGCTCTGCAAAAGAGAGAGTGAAGACTTAATTACTTCAGTCTGAACTGTATTTTCAGACATACATTTGAACAGTTTGGCCTCAAGGAAAGGCTGCTGTTCCACAGAAATAGTAAGGCAGCTTTCATGGTAAGTGTTCTGTGTGTGCCAGAGTTCTGCCAGGATCATCCCAGCATATATTCTTTGCTTTCCTTCAAAGTTTTCATATCTAATTCTTGGGAACTGATGTTTATTGGCAAATACAATTCATATAATAAAGAATGAGGAAAAAATTAGCAGCACTGGTTTATAGAGGGAAAAAGCAAATATAATTACAGTGCTGTGGGCAAGGCATTGTTTTGAAGTGCGGGGGCAGGGTAGACATGGGGATTTGGGCCAACTATTTCACTGGAGGAGCAAGAGTGACGTATTTTTCTTTCATATGTTTATATTCAAAAAGAAAGCACGCAAGCAGTTAACCGTCTATCAGGAGGAAGGACTTGGCATGGGGTCTGGGTAAGGGCTTCGGAAAAGTGTAGGTTTGAAAGTTTGACAGAGTTGAACTCCTCCAAGAGGATTTGCCTTTAATAGGAGTTAATATAATAATTGGCCTGGGAGCTTTAACCAAAAAAGTAGAGGCTTTGAAGTGCTGGAAGCAAAAAGAAAAGCTCATGGCAGTTTTATTAGTCCATATGATCAGCAGCAGATGACAAACGGCAGATGGGCCGCGGCTTTCTGCAGCCCTGCAAAGTCTCGAGTGTTGCGGCGGTTGAAAGCTCAGCCTGGCAGCATGGGGTGGGAGCGAGCGAGGTGCACATCCGGGCAGTGGGAGGCCAGGGGCACTCTGGGTCTCAGGCAGCTACAGATGGAAGGGTCTTTAGTCCCCTACAGCTGTTCCTTCTGGAGCTCAAGAAACCGAGATCCCCAGCTTCCCCCAATGCTTGGGATCCATAGCTGCTATTTGTCCTCCCGCTGTCACCTCACTCCCCTCAATAGTCCTTTCTCTGGCCCCTTGCTGCTGCCTGGCAGGGGGGAGGCAGGGGGAAAGACAGACGGAAAGACAGACAGCAACTGACCAACTGACCGGCTCCGGGGCCTTTCCCCAGAGCTAAGGGAAGGGTTTGCACTCCACATTCTTTTTATGGTTCCTGTGACCTCTTGGAGTTGACAGAACTCCAAGCTAAAAATGTCAGCGCAAAATTGAGAAGCCCTCCAAAGCAGCAGGGGAAGGACGAGGCTCTGCAGCCCCCAGGAGTAGTCATCGCCTTATCTGTGTGCGGATAGAACAGGGCTGCTCCAGACGTCAGCAACCACTGCTGCCAGCCTGTGCCGTGCAGCTGTGCTGTGGCCCTTGTGCAGGCCTTGGGGGTTAGATGGAGCGAGTGGGGCCGGAACAGCCTGCTGATGTCTCTAGGATTGGCCAGTCTGAAGAACTCGTTGCCGCAGTTGCCATAGCAGGGTTTGGCCAGTGAGTTCTGTGTGTGTATGTGTGTGTGTGTGTGTGTGTGTGTGTGTGTGCGTGCACACACAGGTACACCAGACATTTATGGTGTTGGAGAGGAAACCCAGGTGGGAGAATCTCAGGTCACAGGGACAGTGAGGTGGGAGGCCAGGGCGAGGCTGGCCGTGCAGCACAGTGAGCGAAGCCTTCAGGAAGCAGCACCGCTTGTAACTGAGCACTGCACTGAAATGAAGCACAAGACGCCACGAGCGCCGTTTGCAGATCTCCTTAGGGTAAACGTAAAAGGCTCTGTGGTTCACAGTAAACTCTCAGGCACCATTCAGGGCAGGTACCACTCCACGCTAGCCTCCGAGTCTCTGCAGTGGGCCTTGGTTCTGCACAGAGGCTGGGGAGGGTCACTGCTTGGACCTCTGGTCCATTCACCAGCTCAAGGGCGAAGGACCTCTGCAGGTGTCCCCTGCAGCTACGACCCCCACAAGCTGTCCTCCTCTCCACAGCCTGCCTTCAAAGGCCTCACGTTCACCGACCTGCCCCTGTGCTTACAACTGAACATCATGCAGAGACTGAGCGACGGGCGAGACCTGGTCAGCCTGGGCCAGGTGGCCCCGGGCCTGCACGTGCTCAGCGAGGACCGCCTGCTGTGGAAGAACCTGTGCCAGTACCACTTCTCGGAGCGGCAGGTCAGTGGGCCCGCCGTGCCTTTGCCCCGCCTCCTCCCTGCCCCACTGGCCTGGCAGCCTTCTGGGCCTCCTTGCTGGCTATGAGCCTGGAAGGGACAGTCTGAGGAGTGATGGCCAACTGTGCAGAGCTTTCAGTGACGCAAACCCCAGCCGCAGCACACATGCTGTAGGTTCACCACCACCGACCTCAGGAGTTTCTGAATGGAGGGATGAGATAGTTTCTTATTTTCACATGGTTTTTGTTTGTTTTGTTTCATTTTGCCTTATGCATTTAGTACGGGGTCTCACTACGTAGATCAGACTTGTAGTGATCCTCCTGTTTTCAGCTTCCCAGGCGCTGGGCTTACAGGTGCGCGCCACCGTGCCCAGTCTCAGTGACCGGCTCATTGTTTCCTGGGGGCAAGGCCAACACAACAGGCCAGGATTGAACCCAATTCCTGTGCCTGTCTAAGAAGGCACTTTAGTCCACTGAGCTATCTGACTGGTCCTTTACATAGTTTTGATTCAAGAAAAAACTTGCCTTCTTTTTTTTTTTTTTTTTTTTTTGGAACTA
>PVJA010010232.1:0-58054 GCA_004027025.1 Myocastor coypus
TATATATATATATATATATATATTATGGATTAAATAAAAATTGCTATTTAGTAGAGGTTTAATAAAGGAAATATTAGAAAATAAAAGTCAGGTGATCATTAATCAAAATAAATAAATGACCAAGCAAAAGGAGAAGCAGGTTTCTTCTTATGTCAATTATACTTTTAACACACATAGTAGTGTTCTAGGCAGCTGAGTTAGATAAAATATATCCTAGGCAGCCAGATGGTGCAAGGCCCTCAAAGGATTCAGAATGAATGAGGAGACACCTTGGAACTGTGGGAGAGACAGGTCCCTCTGCGGAGGGCTAGACCGCAAGACAAAAGACAGAACAAATGTACCCATGTACCTCCCTAAGGATAAATATTGGAGATGGATTGTTTTAAACAGCACTCTATCAGCTTGGGAAAGCCAGGAAGAGTCACCAACACAGATCCCTACAGAATAAGCCCCTGTTCTGGACTCGAGCCTGCTCGCTGTGTGACTCACTTCCCTTTTTGATCTCGATTTCATCAATTTCACCAGAGCAATCATGCTTGTATGTAACCTTACCAGTTGGTCATAGTTTTGGACATATGCAGCATCACACCTGTAACATTGAGGTACATTTTCAGGAGTGTTTATTTCTTGGAAATAAATCAAATTTATATATAACCAGACAGTTTTAAGGGCTATGTAACAAAACTGAACAAGGTGGTTCACAGAATTAACAGAATGAGAGAAAGCACTGTGCGTGTAACGCTCACAAGAAGTGCGTCTATAGGGCTGCCCTGGGGAAAACAAGCCAGCCTGGCAGGTGCAAGGTCCTGAATTTGATCCCCGGTATCAAAAAGGGGTGTTTGTGAATCTATAATCAAGAATGAAATAACTTTGTTAATTGTTGTATTGTTGTTTTGGACAGAGTATATTTTAAATATTAAACATAAAGTTTTTACTAAAGTTTTTCTAATTGAGTTATAAGATTTAATTTAGTGTCAGAAGTTCAATCAGCTATCCATACATTACTTAAAGCAAGCCACGATACTTACATTCATTTCTTTTACCCAACCAGTAACAGTTCACATTTGTTTTATAAGAACGTTGGTGACTTCACTTGACATGATAGCTTTTGCTGACAGACCCCAGGTTTGAGTGACTGATCCAGCCTTATGATTTCCCTGAAAAACATGCCACCCTGGCTCAGGCTAATGCAGAGCCTGGATGCCTCTCCTACAGAGAAGATTTCAAGTATGGTTCATGATGGCAGCTGAGCCCTAAGAAGTGACCCCTGTGGTTGGCATAAGCTTTCCTCCTACTGTTCCTCTAGCTGCTTCATCAAAGTTGGACATTCACTTCCGTCACCGCAACGGAAGCATTCCACAAACAGCTTTTCTTGTTCATTGTGCACCAGTCCTGACTGTAATGGACAAACTAGCCTCTCACAATAACAGGAAATAAGTGTGTAAATAACACCAGTTTAAATGAGTGATCAAAGAGAATAAACCCTAAACATAGCAAATGATATCACCTTGAGATTTCCGCTGAAAACAATTATTCAATGGTTCGTTTGTTTATTTATTTAGTTAGTTAGTTTTTGCAGGACTGGGGTTCGAACTCATAACTTTGTACTTGCTGCACAGGCACTTGGGCCACAGAGCTATCTCCCCAGCCCCTAATGGTTTATTTTTAAGGATGGTGTGATGATTCAGTGAAGCGTTGATTAGAGGCCTTTAAGGGAAACAATATGATAGGTTAAGACTCCAAGTTTGCCAGGCACCTTGCCAAAATACTCTCCTTCTTTATTTCCCAGGTACCCTGCCCCCAAACTCTCTTCCCCATGGCCCCACACAGAGCAAGCCCAAACCACAGAACAAGTCTGTCTGACTTTGACCTGGACAGGCAACCACAGGAACTCTCCTTTGTTAACACTGAAGGTTACCCACAGACCAGGCAGCCACGCCAAGCCTAGCTCTCCGTCAGCTGTTCCAGCCCACAACCGCCTCTGCACTCCTTAAACTCACTGTGTTTTGTCTTGTTCGCTGCTGTGTTGTTCCACTAGACAGCCAGCCTGCTTGCTGCCCCCAAGAAATCTTCTACTCATGTCAGAATGCCTGGTCTGGTCAATTGCATAGGTTTGTATTTAACATTTGGTGCCAAAAACCTGGGAGGGCTATCAAGGCATCTTCTGGTCTCTCCTAACCAGGGCCTAGCCCCAGGCCACTGCCAGTCCTTCTGAGTAGACCACAGGCCTCAGAACTCTCTTCTTCACCTAAACACCTAAAACAGTGAGCGTTCCCTCATCACTCCTTCAACCTGTCTTAAAAGACAAATCTCTCCCACTGTCCAGCTTGTTTGGGGAGAAAACAAAGCAGGCCATTTCTCCCTTGGGCCTTGCCGCCTATGGTGGATTCCTTCTTTCCATTTATCAGTGACGAATGTCTCCAAGCCTCCCTCCCCAATTTTAGCCCATACAAAATCACTTCTGTACTTTCATTTTCTCTTTCCTTCTCTACTAGTCTTAAAGATAAATGTTCCTGGATGGCCTGCTCACCTCCGCCTCCAGCTCTCTTCCCTGCGACTGCATTGACTCAGGCTGAAGATGGATAGCCTCAGAATTCCTTCAGGGTTCCTTCTAGGACTGCTCTGACACCAACGGCCTGTTCTGCTCTTTCATTTTCTATTTCCTCCTAACTCCTCCCAGAAGGTGACTGTCTCTCATCTGCATGGCTTGCTTGCTCCCCTTGGCCCATGGCTCCACTCTATCAAGTGGTGTTGACATGGTGAGCCACTCCTTCCTGGCAGGTGGCCTCCTCTCTGACAAGGGATGCCTGCCTGGAGGGCTTTGGACCCATGTCCCTTTTGGGGTTCCCCCAACACAAACTGTCGCCTTCAGCCGCCTCTCACTTTCCATCCCCTACTCTGTCTACTCAGAAACATTCTTCTGCCCTAGACTGTCTTAAGTCTATCCTAAGAGGCCCCTTCAGGGTTCTCTGACCTCAAAATCAAATGCTTCATTTTCTCTGCCAAGTAGCCAGGCCACAATACAAGCTGGACAATACGACTATCTGCCCTGTCCCCAAACTCTTAATTATGACACCTTCATTAATTTTGATAACTTTTGTTGCAGCAATGTCAAATAGGCCAAAGTCCCCAACATCCTCACTTTTTTCTCCCTCTAGGATCATCTGGAACTCTGCCTATCTTACAGCTCCCAACAGATCCTCTTAATCAAAGCCCCTACTGAGCCCTTATCTGCCTTGTGACTTGGATAGGCAGTGTGTGAAAACTGTGAGGGCCAAATCCCCCAATCCTGAGCCCCCTGCCTATCCACTGAGCTTCTGTTCCCTGCAACCTGCCTATTTGCTATGACCAGCCTGCATCATCAAACACTGATCCACCTCAGACAGTCCACATGAGCAGAGTTCCCCTGAGATTTCTGGCCCCAGATATCCGTTCCTTGACAGAAGACTACCTTAGCCCTTGTATCCTGCTAAGGACAAGTGGCTCCCCATCCCAGTTCTAAAACTGTGGGCCCGTATCCAGATTCCTCTCCATCCAGATGACAGAATAGACTGTGTTCACATTCCTTGCAGGATGCTCCCAGGCTACACAATGGCATCTCCCCCTGTGGCTGCTGCTGCGTGCTGACACTATAGCCACCCCCCATCCCAGTGCTTCCACCACTCACTGCTGCTGGTCACTACTGGCACCTGGAGCCTCTACTACAGCTGCTGCTTCACCTGATCTCTCAACTTGCAGGGACTAAAGTAATACCTCACTCTCCTTGGTTCCCTCTCCCCATTCCTTTCCTTACCACCTTCTTCCAGTTACAAAATCAAATAATAACACCTCTTTCCCTGCCAAATGCATGTGCCCCTCCCTTTGCTATCTAGGTGACTACAAGATAACAGCCCACCTTTCCTTCCCATTCCAGCTGAACTTACTGCTTACCGTAACTCTTCCTGTCCCTTGGCCACTTTTATAGATAGTCTCCTGTTACGGCCCCAATGAACCATAACAAAGAGACCCTAAGTCATAGCTTCTTACCCCTCCATTTACAGGCTTCTTGCTAGCCTGCAAGTCCAAGACTTGTGAGTTGTCAGTGCTCCTCTGTTGTATTATGCATAATCCCCATACTCTGCTCAGTTTGTTTGCCCTTACCCTAACTTAATAACTATAAATAAGAGGTTTTTATGTTTTTATTCTTATAAGAAATCTGACTAGTCTCTCATAATTATAAACTTAAACAAGTTATCATAACTTAACCTGGCCAGAAATATATTTGAGTGCAGTCTGATTTTTGTAATTTTATATGTATAATATGTGTTTATGTGTAATTCTGTCAACAGCTGTTCCTCTTTTTATTGGAGCTTTAAAATATAGAATTAAAATGGGAAGAGATTGTTGGATAAGACTCTTGATTGTTGAAGAGAGGGTGGCCAAAATTTGTACATCAGTGGAGATCCCCCAATAATCTTAAAAGACATTTTTAAAAAACAAACATTGAAAGCTTCTACATCTCTTGTGCTTCCGATATTTATAAAAAAAAGTTCATGTCAAGCCAATATGAGGTCATCAATTAAATGTTTTCTCATCATCTGTTATGACTGTATCACAACACTGCTATGTATGACTATTGTGTCAAATGAGCTCTACAAAAGTAGGAGACTATTGTCTGTTAACATTCCACAGGAATGTTCACGGTTGATAAGAAATAACAGTTCTCTGGTCACACTTTATATTTCAAGATACTCAGATAAAATTCTGATAATCAAGTACAAATACTAATTCCTATTTTATATCATGATCTACTCCTGACATTCACACCAAGCTAAAAGGACAAAATCTACCCCTCAAGCCCCACAGGAAAACTTACTTAGCCTGACTTTCCATGTCTTCAATGGTAGAGACCAAAATCAACTATATACAAGTGCCGACTTTTGGCTGTGATACTCAGGACTCTATCAATATAGAGCCTTAACAAGGTAATGCTGAGCCTAAATAATACTGCCACCTGAGTTCCTCCTGCAAGTGCAGCAAAGGACAATGGACTTGAGCCTGCCCAATCTGCAGCCACCACCAGGTTCTGGTTTTATCTACAAGTTCTAGGGTCACTGGAATTGCCAGTGGCCTGTCCACAAGAGAGCAAGTAAATCATCCAATTCCCTGCCTTCATGGGAAAACCTCCTATAGCCAGATCCATCAATTCTTAACCTGATTGGTCTTGCCAATAAAGAGTAATAACAGAACTTAGGGTTCATGGCCCATGTTAAGACATCTTTGTTAGAGTCCCAAGGCTCACTGGATATAGACAACTCTTCTTATTTACACGGACACCACATAGAGTGTTTTCCTGGGTTTTAAAGCTGCTGTATTAGATAAACAGTCCCATAGTGGGTGTTGAGGGCCAACCTACATGACAACTTCAAGAAGGCCCATTCCATGCTGACTCCAGACACTGTTCTTCACTCATAATTTTCTTATAAACCCAACCCACTCCATACCTCTAATGGGGAGAGATCTCATACAAAAGTTCCATGTCTCTCTCATCTCTCTCCGCACATTGCTCATCCTATAAACCTAGCCTCAGTGCACAGCCAGCTCCTCCTTCCCCTTTCCCTTGTCAACCACATACTCTTAGACACTTCCAGTCCCACTAGTGCCATGCATGGTATTCCTACACTGTTGTTTTTCAGAGATCCCATGACCTTTCTCTGAATTAATTCCTCAATACCCAATAGTCCCAAACATCAGAGGACACTCAAGCCCATCATTCGTCACCTCTTTACTCCTCCCCTTCAACACAGTCATGGTAAAATGACACATTCAGATCACAGATTTTGTTCCTGCTTCTACCCAGACCACCAACCACACCAATGGACATTTTGGCTGTACCTGTCCATTATAAGGCCCAATCTCCTAACCCTTCTGGATCATAACCAACAAGACACCTGTTGTTTTGTTCTACTAGATAGTCCTCTTCCCCCAAAATATTTAGCCATTAATATCTTCCTTTTATAACTCCTCTCTTCCTACAATCTCCTATGCTCCCTTGTACCAAACTCACTTGATTCAAAACACCTCCAGACAATCAACTTACTCCCATGCTAGGGCCCCTTGTAGGGCTTGTATTATGCTTATGCTTCATTTCCCTCCTCCACAATACTATCGCCCTATTAACAACTTGAAATTTTAACCACATGCTTCCCTTGGTCCCATGCAGAGCCAAGCCCAAACCATGGAACAAGTCTGCCTGACTTTGACCAAGGCAAACCACCACAGAAACTCTCCTTTGTTAACATCAAAAGTCCCCCACAGACCAGGTAGCCACACCAAGATTATACTCTCCCTTGGCTTTTCTAGCCCTCAGCCTACTCCCCACTCCTTAAAATCACTGTGATTTGCCTTGCTTGCTGCTGTCTTGGTCCACTAGAGAGCCACCCTGCCTGTTGCCTCCAATAAGTCTACTCAGATTAGCATGCTGGGTCTTGTCAATTTCATGGGCTCATAACTAACACAATATTTCTAGAAAGATAATATTAAATAATATCTAATATTAGACAGCAGAAAAATTTTGATCATTATTTTCTCTATTAATATTGTTCTGAGAATTTTCCTATTTAATAAAAATTTAGGGGCTGGGGAGATAGCTCAGTAGAATAAGCGCTTGCCTGGCAAGCACAAAGGCCTGAGTTCAATTCCTGCTTTGGCAAAAAAATAAATCAGTAAAAATTCAGGGCTGAATATATTTGTCACTATTCATTTCCTAGGACTCTATAAAATACAACCAACTGAGTGGCTTAAAACAGCATACATTTATTGTAAGAATTTCTGAAGGATGAAAGGAAAAGATTCATTTCTGAAAGCTTTAGACAAGGATTCTTCCCACTTTCTATCTTTCTGGCTTGTGTTGGATGCATTTATTAGCCTGGACACTCATTAACCTACTGTCACCCCTGTCTTCACATGCCTTCTTCCTATGTATCTCTGTATCTAAATTCTCTCTACATGCATTGTATAAATTCATTTATACATCTCATTGTATAAATGAATAATGCAGTATCTTGCTAAAGCAGTATCTCCTCCTTTTAATTTGACTATGTCCACAAAGAGTTTATTTCAAAAAGTTACATTCATCGATACTGGAAGTTAGGTTAAAGTTTCCAGAGAATCTTGGTTTGACAACTATCCTGAAAACTAGACTATTACTTCTTTCTTTTATTCTAAATTTTCTCAGAAGAACATAAGATGAAATTTTCATTCCAATAGCAATATCACCCTTCTGGTTCTTATTTGCTGCCAAATGGAGCTTCTAGAAATTTCCCATATATGTTATTACTAAGATGTGCTGCCTAATTATCTATTAAAAAGGAAATTAGGATTGGCAAGGATAGTTAAAATCCACAGATAATTCTTCAGCTACATCCTATCTATTGATCTGTACTCTTTCCACCACTAAATCTCCACTGAATCACTAATAAGTATAAAAACAGATTGATTTGGAATTTGTGTCTTTAATTGCATATCTTAATGAAATGTTTTAAAGCTAAGAAAAAGATCCATAGATAATAGAAAATCTATGAGTATGAATGGATAACTCACTAATAATAACCAAAGCATTACATTGTAATATTTTTAATGTTAATACATTTTTAAAAATTCCCTTTTTAGGGCATTCTTAAAATGCATCTCATCTTCATTTGAAAAATAAGAATTTAGTGGACTCAATTTTTGACTTCCTAACTATTTAGATTGCAACACTCTCACTGATATAATTTGATGTTACACATCTTAATAACAATGGCATAATTATGTATTAGTTCAAGAAATATATATTGGATACTGCTGGGCGTGGTGGCACACGCCTGTAATCCCAGCACTCGGGAGGCTGAGGCAGGAGGATCGGCGCGAGTTTGAGACCAGCCTGGGCTACAAAACTGAGCTCAAGGCCAGCCTCAACTGCATAGTGGGACCCTGTCTCAAACAGACAAAAAAAAAAAAAAAAAAAAGAAAGAAATGTATATAGGACACCTTACATGCCTCAGATCTGTATCCTACAATTTGTGCTTCTCTGTGTCTTTATGTGCATACACGTGTAGCTATGTACATATATCTGTATAGCCATATTGCATAACATTTCATAAAAATAAGGCAAATGCAAAAATGAAAGACATTTTCTTTTCTTATGAACTTTAGGTGAGATATTCCAAGAGTGGCCATCGGGCCTCATACCCTGACACTTTATGAGAGGGGCTGGAGCTCATAAGTCCAGATCTTATTTGTATTGCTATGAACTGTACATGTAGTAAAGCAACTCCGTATCCACATTAATGAAACAAAATCACCTCAGTGATCTTGAAATTTATATTTGGAAAAAAATAACATAAGTTGAAAAGTCATTATCTCATAGTATATGAGACATTGCTATGTGTCTGATATTCCAATTTTATTTGTGACATCAAAAATATGTCAGAAGAATGTTTTATAAACTGTCCCGAGTAATGAAGAAAAATACTATTTTGGGTATTCTTTATTTGCCCCCTGTGGAAATTGAGGGACATTTAGACATAACTATTTAGACGTAACATTTAGAAATCACTTCATGATATCATTTAAAAAATTATTAAAACCACATCTGGACCCTGTCTTTTACATAACTATCAACATTGCTGATACATTTGCTCATTTACTAATAATCTGTATGAGAAGATATGAGGCATTGTACATCTTGTTGAGATTATATATAAAGCTAGAAATTTTGAGAAAATGTAAAGATCATGAAATGCTTTCAGGAAGGTATCATCAACTTATGTTAATGTAACTAAAGACTGAATTATAAAAATATTAACATAAATGCAAATCAAAAATCATTCCAGAGTACTTGGAATAGTTGGTTCTGTGGTGTTTTTAGAATGAGAGATAACTACAGGCATATGAATAGAAGAAATAGCTAATCGTATACCTAATTCCTGAAAGCACCTTGGGCTGGGGAGAGTGCTCAGTGCCCCAAACACCTGCCTGGAAAGTGCAAGGACCTGAGTTCAATCCACTCTTCGATATATTTGTACTCCTACAATCTTAGTGCCAGGGATAGTGAGACAAAAGAATCACTGTAAGTCTGAGCTGCATAGCAAGATCTTGCAATAAATAAATAAATAAATAAATAAATAAATAAATAAATAACGCTTCTATGAAATAGGCAAGACCTTTATTTGCATTTAAGTTTATAGAATTGTGTAAAAAATTATTTAAGGCAATGTCCAGATTTGTTGAGATACTACAGTAAAAGAAAATAGTGAGTCCTCTTGTAGCATCTAAACAATTAAAAGTGAGTATTTATTACAATCTAGAGAACATGAAATGAGTAACGTGTACATAATTTAGAATACCCACTACTCAAGCTTTGCATATTTTCTAAATATTTTTAATACTTTCAAGGTCTTTTTCTTTCTTCTAACATGTATTCAGAGAAATGATTGGACAACATATTGATCTTTCATTACTTGAGAAGTCAAAGTTCAGGGGTACTATTCTTGAAAAGGACGTGGTGATCTAATTCAAGACATTTAAATTAGGAACTCACAATCAAGAGTGCATAATTCAATCATGTTGCTATAATGCAGTAGTTTGAATAGTTTATCACATTTAGCACACAGAAGCTTGCTATCAGTTTACTTGCCTTGTTTCTTGCCCAGAAAAAGCAAGAAAAATAGTTGCATTTAAACAAAAGAAAAACAGCAAAATGGTTTATTCTAGAGACCCTTCTTTTGCTGGTGATTTTTAAATCTCATCTGTAATGCATTATAATGACAATTAACAGTTCGAATTGTTTCAGCCAGCTCTACACATTTCATGCTTGTTTACATTTTAGTCCTAACTGTCAAGAGAACAAATATCATCACAGGCAAGCTTTAGCTGATGAATAACTAGCCAGCAGGCATCAGGAGTAGAGATCTATTACAAACATTTTTCTTAAAGCCTGCATTTGCAACCACCCTTTCTAACATAATTGTGCAGTGGAAGATGTTCAATAGAGTCTTGTGTAAAAACAATGAAATGAATTCAAATGTGGCAGTGCACAGCTGATATCCCAGCACCTTAGGAGGTTGAAGCAAGATGATTGTAGGTTTGACTCATGCATGAGCAGTTAAGTTAATTACCCAAAACCAGTCTAAAGAAAAATAAGTTTGGGATGTGCCTCAGTATGAAAGCCCTGGTTTCAAATCCTAGCTGTTACTCTTACTCTCATACTTGTGCACAGGTACTGGAGAAATCTAGTGCCACTGGGGCCTAATTCAGAACTAGTGTTCTACTCTTTCAACAGATTCTAGGGTCAGTAATAGAGCTCAGCAGACTAAGCACTTGTTTTAGCAAGTGCAGGGGCCAGTGTTTGATCCCCAGTCCTACATGCTATGCCAGCTCTGCCCCTGGGGCACACTGAGTCTGGGCATGGTGGTGCATGCCTGTAATCCCGGTGGTGGGAAGGTTGAAAACAGGAGGATCACTATGAGTTCGAGCTGCATAGTGAGACCCTGTACCAAAACACAAATGGAAAAAAACAAAAACAAATAAACCAGATTCTTCAAGTGGCTGTATGAGGTGTAGTCTAAAAATATAATGAATAATTTTAAATAGTATTGGAGTCAGGGAGATAGCTTGGTAGAATGCATGTTTGCCTTGCAAGTGCAAGGTCCTGAGTTCAATTACTGGTACCACAAAATATTAATTAATTAAAAATAAATAGTGTATTACAGTCAAAAACATATGACCACTAATCTCCCTCAAATATGTACATTTCCTGGACCCCATTAGGAATATGGTTAGTCCATCATTCTTGCCATTTTTTGAAGAAGCTCCAAAAATAGCCTTTCATGCTCTTAGATGTATTTGAGGAAATGCTTTGATGTTTGGAATCAATTCAGAATACATACTGTAGATAATCATTTGGATTTGGTGAAGAACCAGAAGCCACGCAATGAGTGGCACATCTGAGTAGGCAGATGAGGCCATCCAATATTTTTACAAGCTTATTTTTTCAATGGGTGACACTTACGAGCAACTTTCACCACCATTTTGGGTTATATCTTGTAAAAACACTGAATGGGACTTCTAGAAATGCTTTAGAAAGAGAAGGAAGGGTAGAATAAGTGTATTCACAAATAGAAGAGAATTTATGGTCATTTTATTCATGGCAATTTTACCATAATTTTGAAGAATGTAAACATTCACTTTATGATTTGATTATCCCAGGCCAGAAAGATAGTTCAGTAGAATACGTACCTGCCTGGCAAGCACAAGGTACTGAGTTTAATACCTGGTAAGACTAACTGTAAATCTTCCATCTTCCAGGATTTGGTCATTCCTTGTACTTCACATCGTGCGTTCCTTATTTTTACTTAAATTCATAATTTTTCTGTGTTGATTACAATGAAGACCACATGCAACAGAATCTTTCCAGTTCTAACAACTTATAGAAATTGTTTAAATAAGGAGTTGTCAAGGTCAAAAATCGTGAGGCTCATCACTGAGCCGTCTGCCTCTGGGTTGTCTCTCAAATGCTTTCTAAAGGAAGGTTGGGAGGAGCCACTGAAAAAGTTGGCAAGAAGCAGAGGAGATTCTAGCAGTCTATACTTGGAGGTCCCTACCTCCATTATTGTGTGGAGACCCAATAATGGTTGTTTGACAAGAGCTGTTCCTGCTGTGATACTCTTTGCAGTTGAACTTATAGCCTAAGTTTTTCATATAATGAGTTTTAAACTCACAGAGAAGTGAAATCACATGACTCAATGAAGGCAAAATAGGTCAAGTGCTCTAGCAATTGAATCCCTTGATGTTTCTCCAAGAGTTAAGTGAGCAAGCCTATATATTTAAATAGAGATATCCTTACAGATCCAAGCAGGAAACCAGCTGCCACATTGGAATTTTCTAGAGATGGGGACTAGTCACATTTATTTATATTTAATTATATGGGTAATTTAGACACTTATTCCTACTGCTAATGCAGCATTTTAAAGACACTAGAAATAGCCCAAATCTACTTAGAAAATAGCAAATTGCTATCTGCTAACATTTATGTTTATCAATAGCACTAGTAAGTCCAACATTTGTACTCCTATTAATACTAACACCACCTCTCATTTCTATCTAACTTTTTCCTATCACTTGTCTGTAATCTTGCCTCACTATTATTGTCACAGACTGTGTTTAGGCTTTATATTCCATTTATTTGCACTTTTACTAGCAGCGCTTTTTCAAAGATAATGCATTTGTGACCACCAAACTGTTGACATTTACTTCCATACTTTTTGTATTTACTCAGGCCCACTCTGCGAGCGTTCTCCACATATCCCCACTACAAGGCCAGATTATAAACTCAACATGGGAAGAAGATCATAAATTGAAATCCTAGGACCTCATGAGAGTTAAAAGAAAACTTTTGCCATGTGTAATGCTCAAATAGCTTTGAAATATCCTTGTACTCATATAGGAAAAAAAAGATTTAGAAATGATGAAAATGCTTATATTTTTAAATGAATATGATTGCTTCCATTTTCCATTTCTTATCATAGATACATTTATTGACTGTGATTTTTTTTGTCTTTTTGAGACAGGGTCTCACTATGCAGTTCAGGCTGGCCTCGAGCTCATTTTTGTAGCCCAGGCTGGTCTTGAACTCACATTGATCCTCCTGTCTCAGCTTCCCAAGTGCTGGGATTACAGTCGTGCTTCACCACTGTGAATGTTAATAAACATGTACACTTTCTAATAATGCTGACAATGTTCTGTCACTGTCTGGACAATTAATTTGGCATTTAACTTTTCTTTTTTGATGTTTTGGTGCTGAGATTCAAACTCAGGGCCATGTGCTTGCTAGTCAGATGCTGTGCTACTGGCCCCTACCATTTAATTTTCAATAACAACTATATGAGTATACAATCAGAGAAGTATGAGAGAAACAAATCACTTGAAACCATTAAGAAACTAAATGAAATATAAGTGTTACAGCAGCTTTCAATTATCATGGTACAATTACCATATTAATCTTAAACATGATCCCACATAATCCAAAGTTACTCTTCTTGATTCAGGAAAAGATTGACATGGATTTAACTTGTAAAATTTCATAGTCAATACAGACAGAAGAAGGAACAAGCTTCTAATAAATGAAATACATTTGATTGTGCCATGATCATGTCACTGCTCTCCTCTGGTTCTTAAGCCCAGCTTTGTCTGCCATATTTGCACTTTTGATTCTCTCCTTCTCTAGAAAGATAGATCTCCATGTGAGAACCTACTATCGATTTCTTTGTTATCCTGACAACACTTGTTGACCTTGCAAAAGCCAATTCTGGCCCTGTGCTGACCTCTACTGTCCATCTGAAACCCTCAGGGGATAGAATACCATCTTCTACTACCTACTATGGTGAGTGACGCCCTATGTGTTTGCAGGGTCTCACTACACAGCTCTGAATTGTAGTGATCCTCTTGTTTTCTGCCTCCCTAGTACTGGGATTACAGGCATGGGCCACCACGCCTGGATTCTGTTACCAGGTCAGCGCACCCAGGAGTGGGCCCAGAGCAGCATGCTGTGCCAGGGATTGAACCCTGGACTCTGTGCTTACCTAAGCAAGTGCTTAGGTAAGCTATATTGCTGGCCCTCAACCGACACTCTTGAAATGACTGCAGGAATCACACTTCCCATGGTTTCAAAGAACAATAGTCCAAAAAATCTTTTTCATGTTTGTTTATATTTTTTAGCATATGTAAAAGCTTATCATTTAAACAGTATTCACCAGGTACTTTTTTCCCACCACAGTTAGAAAAGATCGGATTTCTCAATAGTGTTCCCCATCATGAACAGAATTAAGCTATGTTTTTAGCAATGTATGAAGTTGTCAAACTATATAAATCTCGAGGCATAAACAACCTTTGGCAACAGTGATAATGTTCTTCCCCACTGCACTGCATGGTAGCCACTGACATAAGTACATATTGAGCATGTACAAAATGAGTAGTCGTACTGAAGAACTGAATTTGTTGTTTTTTAAAAAATATTTCATTAGGTTTAATCTTCCACAGCCTTCTGTGGTCTCTTGTTATCTTATTGAACTACTCAATTGTAGACTGATCTTCTGAAGACTTCTTTTTACTATGTGTGTTTATTCCCGGTACACATAGTAAAAATCTTCCATCAGTAATGTTTATTAAATTAGTAAATGACTTAGATCTGTCGAGTATGAGATTAGCTTTTAACTTCCAGAAAAACTGAAATAAGCACACGGAAACTAGGACAGAGCATTTAGCTCAGAACAATGTGCTCTGGAAGTAATAACTGCATGTATCTCTTAGAGCATCTTCTTGTGAAGTTGCTTGGGAATATGTCCTCCTCACTCTGTAATGCAAGCAGGAAAGCCTGAACAATAGACGAACACTGCAAACTAGACAATAGCACTTCAACTTTGAATCCGAAAGAATGAGCTGGGGGCTGCTGACCTAAGGAAACAAAGCCAAGCTGTCTGGTTCAGTAGGTCTCAAGACTCACCCAGGAAGGCTGTCCAAATGAGAAGAAGAGTGAAGAAGCAGGTGCTATATTTTTCAGAAAGGTGGCAAGAGATAATATCTCACTTGGAAGATTCCTGGTCCTCTTAAGAAAATTCTATGGTAGCTCAACCCTCACTCAAGAGCATTTTTTTTTAACCACATTGACACTACCATTATTAATTTTTGTTTTATCATTTGTCTCTGTCTTTGATATAGTAAAAACAATTGTAGAAAAACAGATTCGTTATTACTGGAAGTTTTTATTTTTATCTCTCTACATAAAAGCTGATGTCTATTTTAGTTTTTAAGAATTGACAGTTCTTCATACAATTTTAAGTAGGAGAGGTAAAAGAACTTTGGGAAAGTTAACAATTCTACATGAATGCAATGTCTAGTTATTATGATTATTTAAAAGTTCAATTTTCTTTATTAAATGGGTGATATCAATGACCCTTGTGTAGCTGCCTCAGACTTGATTCAGGATCATTAACATTTCACCTAAGGCCTAATTGCTTGGGAAAATCACCCAAAAGTTTAAAGAGATTGTTTCTTAAGCCAATTAGTAGATAGGATCCTTGATTGAAGTTTAATCTGTGCAAAACTGAACATATTCTAGGTTAAATCATGCCCTTAACAAGGGCAAGATTTTGCACAGAAGATTACTGGCATTTAAAAGGTTCTATTATATTTAAATTAATATAATGCAGAAACACGAACTCTATCCCTGAGGTGGAACTTGGTGTGCTGATGACTGGCAAAATCTGCGTGAATTGAAGGAAGTCAATAAATTTCTTATGACTTAGTTTGTACCTGATTAAACTATAGGAGGGTATAAGTGAGTCTTAGGGAGAGTACCAAGGCTGCTGTAACCAATACCTCAGACTGGGTGGTACAAACAACAGAAACTTATTTTCTCACAGTTATGGGATTCAGCATTTAAAGACCAATATACTGGGAGGTTAGGCACCTGGTGGGGCTTCTAACCTTGGCAATTAGACAGCTACCTCTCACTGTGTCCTGAAAGGGTCTTCTTCTATGTGTGCACATTCCCATTACCTCTTTGTTTAAAATTTCTCTTAAAGGGATACTAACAAGATTTAATTAGAAACCACTCATACAGCCTCATTTTAAATTAATCATCTCTTTGAAAGATCTGTCTCCAAACATAGTTATTCTCAATATATGAATTGTGAAAATGTGGAATTCAGGCCTTCACAATAACCTTTTTCTCATCCAGAGTTTTGAGAAACTAGATTATTATAAGTTGGGGCCTGGCTCTCCAGTAACCACTATAACAGATAGAACTGAGCTAGTATGTGTCCATAAGACTTATTATTTTATTATCACTGGTGATATTGTGTAAACTTGGATGATTTTATGAATTTAACCTCCTAATGGTCATGAAAGATGGATTATAGCTGTGCAAGTCTAGTAATTCTCATCCAGGAAGGACCTGCAACATAATAATTGATTATAGAATATTAATTGCATTAAAGATACTCAGCTAAGAATTGCAGACATTTGACCTTCATTGGAATTCATGGGGTAGACATCACTATTACCTTATACAGTAGAAAGGAAGTTCTACTTCAGTAAGTGAGAGCCTAGGACTTAAATCTAGGCAATCAAGACAGAAAATGACACTATGCTGTTGAAATCCTTGGTTATTTTATAGTTCTGTCACTGTTATATCTAGCTAGCCTTTAACTTTCTGGCTTATTCTCATAACAATGATTTTTTTTCATAGTTGGAAGTGAAAGTGAATTAGATTAAAAGAAACTTTGAAAGGTGTAAAATATTATAAATTCTAGTTATTGTTACTCTTACAGTCATTTTTGAATATTTGGTTCTATAGATGAGCTGGCAGGCTTTAAAATTTTTACTGAAGATCTATTCAGTATCGTCAGTGGCAGTCAATTCATTGATTCAGTATTTAAGTGCCTTCTCCATGCGAATAAAAAAGCTAACCCGACAGTAGGAGATTCAAACAGATAAAGACCTATAGTAATCTGATGTGATTATTACTACCATAGAGCTCCTTTAAAAATACATACTAAAGTAAAATTCATTTTCTTTTAGGGAATCGTACTTCAGAAATGAAACTTCATGGAAAATACAAGGAAAGATGTCACAGAAATCCTATTTGCAGAATGATTTAAGTATATGCCAAAGTAGAAAGGAGTGAATGAGTCAGTCACATTGGAAGCATTACCTTACCTTCAGTATTTGAAGGCAAAGCCTGGGGTATTTGAGCTGAAATGGTAGTGTAATACTATACTATTGAAAAGAAATACTGCACTATAGGAATAGGCAAATCATAAGGGCTCCTTGCTCACTGCTCTGTTTTCTAGCAGAAACATTAATGTGAAAATTTAGTGAAACTCTCAAAATGCAGAAGAATACAGCTGCAAGCACCAATGAAAACACTACTGAGATAAGGCAAATGGGCAGTTAAGAAGTCTTGTATTACATAAATGAAAATTAAAACTGGAGAAAATGAATTGATTCAGAGGCATTCAGATGTAAAATTAGAGGGCCAGCCACATAGCTCAGAAGATTAAAGTGCCCACTTGGACAAAAGCAGGGACTGCGTTTCCACCCCCTACATCACATGGTGTGCCATCCCCACCCCTGGGTGCACTGAGATAATGATGGAGACTGGGTGTGGTGGCACGTGTCTGTATTCCCAGCATTTGGAAGGTGGAAAGCAGGAGGATCACTACAAGTCCCCTCTGTGTAGTGAGATCCTGTAGAGCCTTGGTTAAATACATTTAAAAAGAAAAGAAGTAAAATTAATGGAAATTGTTGTTTAATTGAGTAAGAGGAAAATAAAACATATTAAATTGAAACATTAAAATTGTTTTAATATGTCTAAAATGGTAAAATGTTGCCAGTAAGATTTACATTAATAATATAGTAACTAGATTTTATAATAAGTGAATGGATGATCTACAGAAGAAAATAATAAAGTCTAAGGAGTGATACAAGGAATAGTTGTATATTACATCCTGCTGGATATTAATTTAGTAGGACCTTAAGTTCCTAAAAATATTCAAGGGTGCAACTGGTAGACACTAAGGAGAGAGGCACCTTGGTGGCTTAAGTGGTAGGAGTTAATGAGTTTAACCAGGTAGAAATATAAAGTTGATATGGGAAGATCTAAGAATGCATCACATATCTGTGTCCAACTATGAAGAAGAAATATTTAAGACATAAATATGACAGAGGACTGATGGTTTATATGGTAGAGTAGTCATGGATAGGATAACACTTCACAATCCAAATGCTAATAAATTTAGATTATTTGGAATGGTTAAGGGCTGAGAAGAGACATCTAGATGGGGAAGCAAGAGAGTCCCGCTGACCTTTTATGGAGCAGAAGCAATTTACTATGGGAGGAGGAATGTTTAAGGATCTAGAAATAACAGCCAAAAGTAAGACAAGACAAAACAAAACAATAAACAAGCAAACAAAACCCCTCTGTAGGCATCCAAAAGAAAAGACAGGATGAAATAGGGTAGTGCCACAGACAGAGAGCTAACATGGAAAAAAATTTGGATTTTTCTTGTGTAATTTTGCTATCAGATGGGGAAGAGAAATACTGGTTTAATGGTCAACAGAAGAATCTAGTGATGAGAAGATGGATAAAGATTTGAAAGCAGAGTGTGTACAAATTCATTCTGTTAGATGAAAATATCTCTTTTCCAGAAGGTGGGGTGGACCATGGAAGGTATGGTCACAGCAAGTGTGATTTGAATGTCTGGGACACCTTGTAACTGTTACTCAAAATAAATGTATAACAAAACACTTTGTATTTGTATAACAGAAACATTTATGAATGGTAACTATATTAACTTTTCCTTGTGATGTATACTTAAATAGATCAAGAGGTTCTACCTCACAAGCTTCTAGTTTATGTATCACTTAGAGTGAGCAATATATTTTAAATTGCTTTCTTTCCTGTAACTTTCACATTCCTAGATGTAGTCTGATTTTTTGTTTTTTAATCTTACTATCTTAAGTCCAGTGAAATGTGACTGAGATGAAATAAAATCTGTTAAGGAAAAGTAAATAGAAGACTTTATATTCCAACTCATATTTTAATACTATCTTTCACAGCCAGGCTATATGCTTCCAAGAAGGTTGATAGAATGTTTCATAATTTAAAATTTCTAGATCAACTATTGAATGAAAGCTGATGGTTCCTAAATATTATGCATTATAATCTAAAATGGACATAAATTGTAGAAACCTTCAAGTTTTCACCCATCGTAAGACAACCTTCAGAAATTACTTCTGCACCAATAAAACTGAATGGTGCATGTGTGGTGTATCGAAGTTAGAAGTGTTTACATGACACACACTGCAGAAGATAAATGGGCCAATCTGCCAAAGCACCACTATGCTACGATCATATCTATGACTTTGCCATTGCATGAGAGCAAAAGGCAATGAAGTATCTATGGGAAAGGAATCCTTATGGGCCACAGCTCAGAATTTCAGTGCCCAAAGGCAGAAGAGAAAGCAATAATAGCTTTAGTCTCCACACACGGGTCACAAGGGAGCCTGGCAGGGCATGACTTGGAGCCCACTGTGGCCTATGTAGAGTGGTCTTTCTAAGTCCTCTGAAGGCTCTCAGGTTGATTTTGATCTTCACAGCCCAGAGGCGGTCGTAAGTGGCCTTGGGAGGCCTTCATGATTTGAAAGATCCAATAACATGAGTCTTCAGGATTCAGGCCTAAATGAATGGAAATTTTTAAAATCTTACACAAACACCTATCAAAGTTTGCTTTCATTGTATAACTCAAATTTGCTCTCTCTTTTTCTTTCCATTTACTCATTCTCAGAGAAAATGTATTCATTTTGTTTGTAAAGATAAACTCCTGCTCCTGGCATCCTGAATAAATTTTCTGCTTTGTTTTCCAGGCCAATAAAATATTAACTATGTGAAACCTTTCTTATAACTTCAGTTTTCCTTCTACAAATACAAATTTTCAGTCTACTTAGACTTTGGTCTAATTTTCTATTAAATAAAATTAACACACAATAAAGAGAAGCCTGTATCATTTTTAGACCTTCTTATTTCAAAAGAAATGCCAGTTCTTTGCATCTTCTAAAATAAAAGAAATGGTCTTGGATTAAAAAATGTATTTTTATTATTTTCTATCATGAATCTTTATTTTTATTATTTTATTTTTTAAAAATTTTAAATTACTTCTAATAAGAAATAACAATATGGCAGTTTCAAAAAACGTTAGTAGTACATTCCCAATAATTGATACAATGTATATTGTTGTCCTCCTAGTGGTTCTACAGAGCAAAGGGTGTAGACGTGATAAATTTTCTAATCAATATTGGTAAAGAAAAAAAAAATTCTTCTCTTTGACCTAAGAGGAAGTAGTTGTATGCATAATGCAATGTTCCATAATTGCAGTGGATTACTGGTGAAACTGGCAATGTTGGAAGCTCTTAATTTAAGCCTGTTCCACTCAGCATACTAATCTAGCTTTGCATGTTATGCCTCGTAGTTAAATTTTTCTACTGGGTGGTTAAGGGCAAGTTAAACCAAAACCTGTGTTTTTATTATTTTATTTTCGATGTTCTAGGATAACTGTGCTGCAACCTTAACTGTCTGAACCTGGCTGATTATACCTACAGCTTTGTTTCAGCTTTCTTCAAGGACTCTATACTCCCTGCCCAAAACACCCTGAGTCAGAGAAGGACACTTTATGACTCACCTTCCCCCACTGCCTGCTCTATAAAGTCCCTGCCTCCCCAGCCATCACTGTGGTTCAGGTCTGCTGCGCAGAACAGCTGCTGCTAATGGCTGCCAATAAACTGCTCCTTCCATGTGGGCTAACTTGAACATGGTGTTGGGTGGGTTCGAGGGCACCTTTTCCCTGATAGTTTTCTTGCCAATTTTATTTTATGCTATTTTTTATGTATTTAGTACAAGGTCTACAGGATTTCACTGCACAGATTGGACTCATAGTGAGCTGCCTGCTTTCAGCCTCCCAGCGTTGGGATTACAGGCAAGTGCCACCACTCCCAGCTTCAATTGCCATCTCAGCACAGCTGGCACGATATGCCAGGATCTACCCCAGGTCCCGAGCCTGCCTAAGCAGGCACTTTAGTTTCCTTGGTTATTTGGCCAGCTCTTTATCACGATTCTTTAAGTCTAAATGTGTACTGCTTCTAATGTCCTATCAATTATTGCTATACTCTCAAGTCAACTAAGTTTTAACCGAACTTTTTCATTCAGGATCTCTTATTTAGTCTTTTATTGTCACTATTTTTTTCTTTTTTCCTTTTTCCAGATGTTGGCTGGACTCTTGCCCTGAGAAGTAACCTCATATGCATTTCAGGTTAGACATCTATTTCTTTATGCAGGCTCTTTTATGGCTAGCTTGTATTTTTCTCACAAATGACTTTCTTAATGTGAACAAACATTTTTAATAGTGTCTGGATTTCTTCAGGGTAAGCATTCTGAGAGATGAGAAGGGGAAACCAGCAGCAGCCTTCTGTAAGTAGGAAGGATGTCAATGAATCTGTACCCCCCTTTAATTCTCCACATGTGTCTCTTTATTTTCTTTTGCTGCAAACATTCTGGTAATAATCCTAAACTTTTTCAGCAATCACATTCTTTCCACTTGTGGCATCATCCAAATACACAGTCAACATTCACTGAGAGCCTAGAAGTTGTTAAGCACCACATCAAATATTTTCCACTTTGTTTTTAAAGTGAATAAAAAACAGCAAGAAGCAAAAATAAAAACAAATCAAAAACAAAAAAAATTGAAATGATACAGGGTTTCATTAAGAAAATAATAGTAATTCAACTTTCGTTATTATATTGCATAATATTGTCTTCAAATTAATTGTTTATATTACCAGATATAAGCATGTGATATTGATGAAAATGTTATAAGAAATTAAGAAGAAGAAAAAGTGGAAGGGTTAACTGCTCCTTTCAATAGACCAGCAGAAATCAGCAGTACAATTATCTAAGCTCTCCTGCATATATACATACATAGATCTTTTCCCTTCTTTCATTTTTTCCTCATCTTTCCTTTTCAGAAGATTCTTTCCCTTTTACAGAATCTGTTATGTCTTTCAGATTTTATTTAACCTTTCAGGTTCTTAAACCAGCAAGACAATATGATGTTTTCACATGCAGGTCTGATTTATTTCATTTATAAGTATGGTCTCTAGTTGCATCCACTTACCTATGAGACCCTTAAGTTCATCTTTTATTTTGTAGCTGATTAGTACTCTATTGTATAAAAAAAAACACAACTTTTTATCACACCAAGTATTTTTTTGAACATTACCTCAAGGAAAGTAAACAAGGGACACAAGATACTATTGTTATTTCTATAGTAAACATGAGCAAAGAGCTTCAGGGGTTTTCAGGGTTTTTTTTTTTTTTTTTTTTTTTTTTTGGTTTGTTTGTTTTGCTTATGAACAAGGTATTAATCATTTGTGGAAGGCTGTGAAGATTAATTGTGACCAGTCCACTTGAGTGGAGTAAGCAGTGCTCCTCAGACAGATAGAGCATTCTTCCGAATGAGCTTATGCAGTGTTCTCAGAAATGATTGGCATGGAGCCCTTCAGACAGACCAGGGAATACTAATTTTCACTGTGGGTAGTACCAACCAATAGGCTTGTAGTCTGGATGGCATAAAAAAGAAAAAATAAAGCAACTGATGCACTTTGCATGGGCACATTTCGATTGAGGATGCATGCCTTTGGCTGCCATCATTTGAGTTCCTCAGTCTCCAGTCTCTAGGTTTTTTTTTTAATTTTTAATTTTTAATTTTTTTAAAGACAGCTTCTGACCATATTAGTCCAAGCTGGCCTTGAAACTGCAGTGATCCTCCAAGCGCTGGGATTATAGGCTAGCTCTTTATTCTTTTAGTGCAGACTTACGGAAACTTACAGATCTCAGGTTGGTGCAGTGTCCTTGGTTCTTCTCATTCTGTGGTTTCCAACTCCTTGGGCAGATACTGGATTCTCCCACTGTCCAGTGAAGCAGTGGCCATTCTGAGCTCTTCTATTCACTTTTTCTGATCTTGTGAGCCTAACTAATAAATCCACAGGTAATATATCTGCTCTTTAGAGAAGCCTCATAATGAAATTACCATGATAAAACGTTATCAGCTGGGTGGATTACAATAGAATATTATTTTCTTAAAGTTTGGGCAGCTGGAAGTCCAAGATCAAGGTGCTGGAATGGTTGGGTTCTCATGAGAGTTCCCTTTTGGTCTTGTATGTAGTTGTCTTTCCAATGTTTTCCCATGATGATGGGAGTTTGGGGAAAAAGGTCCTTTTCTTATAAGGTCTCAACTCTATCAGATTAGGGCTCTTGTGTTATGATCTCATTTTATTGTCTTAGCTCCCTGGAATTCCATATTCAGATACAGTCATTTGGGGGAATTTCTAGGCTTTGACATATATTTTGAGAAAAGATGCCTAAATCCATAGTGTTCAATCTCTTCCCCTGTCAGTTTATCTCATTATATGTGAAATACATTCATAGTATCTCAGAGATACAAAAGCCTTTCTTTTATTTTTATCCTTTTACTTTTGACACAGGTTATTGCTACACAGTTTAGACTTGTAGTGATCCTCCTGTCTCAGCTTCCTCTGTGCTGGGACTATAGGCATGAGTCACCATGCCCAATTTCAGGGTCGACATGGCCTCCCTGGAGTTCTGGGATTAAAAGTATCATCTGAATATTGCCTTAATAATATATGAATATTGTATGAGGTAAAAGTCACTCTAACTCACAATGGAACTGCTGTCTAACCTAAACCTATGTGCTTTCAGTTACAATTGTGGGAAAAGCATATATGAACATTGACATCAGTATTACCTAGAGAAACAGAAGCACAGCGGGGAGGTGCAGGGTGGGGAAAGAAGAGGAAAGGAAAAACCAGAAGAAGTAGCTCATTATGCTAAAATTGTAAATATAGAGGCTGTGCATATACAACAATGGAGGCTCCAAAGTACCCATATCTATAGTCGCTAAACCAAAGACTAAAGAGAAATCCCATGTAGTTCTAATATAAATCCAAAGCCTGAGAAACACAAGAGCTGATGATGTTGTGGTATGTTTCTAGTTGGCCCCTAAAGCCTCATGCAGGCATGGGGCAGCTCCTGGAGTTGGTGAGAGATTTTTGACCCAATGTTGTGATTGCGGGTGTGAGCGTCACAGCCTGGCCTGAGGTAAGTAATCTGCATCACAATGTAAGCAGTGGGGAGAGGCTTGCTAGCTGCCTGAGCTGCTGCCCTTCCCTTTGCTCTTGCTCTACCACTGCCAGGAAAGGTTGATCTCTGCCTTGTGTCTTTCTGCCTTGCAGCCAGCTGAGTATGAACTGAAACCTCCATGACTGTGAGCTAAATAAACTTTCCTTCCTTCATTTTGAGTGTCAAGTATTTGTCCTAGCAACAAGAGAAGAGTAACTGAGACATATAAGTTTTACTTTGAAATCTGGTAGGTGAGAAACTCAACAGCAGTTCGAATCTTGTTTCAATTCTGAAGGCTAGAAAAAGCCCATGTCCCAGCACAGAGATTTTACACAAGAGGAAGTTCCTCCTATTTGTGGAAAAACCAGGCTTTTAACCACCAACTGATTATATGAGGGTTGCACACATTAGAGAAGTAATCTGCTTTACCTATAAAATTACTTCCTAACACAGAATAGCTGCCGATCATATATCTGGGCATACTGTGTCTCTGTCACATGGAAAACCAAAATTAACTATCCCAGTCACATAGTTACCTACTTAGACTTTTTATTAGGCTGACTAGGAATTTCTGTTCACCTCATTTTTCTCTTGTCATTGTTAGTTTTTAAAAAAAATTTTATTTATTTATTTATTCATTCATTCATTCGTTCATTCATTAATTCATTCATTTGGTCCAGTGTCTCACTATGAAGCTGGATGACTCACAGTCATTCTCCCATCTCAGTCTCTAAATGCTGGGATTATAGCCAGGCATCACCAAGCTCAGTTTTGGTGGCCATTTTGGCATGGGGCTGGCATGGGATGCGGTACCTGGGATCGAACCCTGGTCCTTGTGCTTGCTAGGTAGTCACTTAGACCACTGAGCTATCTCCCATTCCTTCACTTGTCCATTCTTTGATTGTGGACAGTGTGGTTTTGCTTACTTGAATATGTTCATCTTCAGGTCCCCATGAGTGTGGACTAATATTGGGAGTCAGTACTTCCTTGATTTCCACAATGCTTTTTATCCTGGAGATAAGTTTTACTCCTTGGAGCATTTATTTTTAGTTTGCATAATAATATTCAACTCTGGAAATTCTTTTACATGCATGAACATGATTTTTCTTAATCTAACTAAAGTTTACAATCCCAGAAACCACCCCATTTGGCACTTGATTCCTAATTTTTACAGTTAACGTTCTCCTTTTCCAAGTTCATTTTATGATTTCAAATTAACTATCAGTCCTTTCTACTCAAATGTTCACATTTTGTGAAAAGGTCTTCGAATGATTATTAAATTTCATCCTCAAACTATCTATTGCCCATTTTCTATGTTTTTTTTTTCCAAAATGAAGGATATTTAGCAGACTAAAGGACTAAGTGAGATAATTGTCTCAAAACTTGTGTGATAATTGTCTAATCTCTGTCTTGCAGTGTCTCCATGGGGGCATGATTCTTTTTTGTTCCTCACTCCAAAAGATTCACACGGGACTCAACCTCCTGTGTCAAGTCTTGATACATGACCAAAACTGAGCTATTGAGAACCATAATTCTGTTCTCTCTCTGTCTTTCTGTCTCTGTCTCTGTCTCTGTGTCTGTCTCTGTGTCTGTCTGTCTCTCTCTCTCTTGCCTGAATCATATGGAGTTTTCCAGCCTGTAGGATAATATCATTTTGGAGGTGACAGGAAACATCTTCTGCTCCACATACATAGAACCTACCTGAATATGAACCCAATAAGTTAAATGAAGATCTGAGAAATATTGAGACAAGAGTGCCATGATTCAAATATATGAACTGATACATTTTCATTTTCATTTAAGGAGGTTTCAGTTGGCTTCATGTCACTTGTATTCTACAAAGTTTTGACTGATGCCCCTGTCTCATATATTTGACTCGTTATTTTATTCAGTTTTTGCAGATTCTATCCCTATATCTTCTCCTACATGCTAACATTATTACCTACTAACTCAAAACCTTATCATTTGTTATCCAGAGTAAATCAATGATCATTCACTTAGTGTAAAACAATTACAGTTTTTCATTTTATCACATTTCTGCTTGTCATTTATGGCCACTCAATTCATTCATAGTTATTTTTAAAAGCCAATCACGCCAGTATTTCACACAGCACAAGGGAGTGATCATCAGAAGCTTCTAAAACAAGGCTATTGAGTTTGAATCTTGAATATATCACTTTTTTCTAGCTATGTAAATCAGTCAAGTTTCCTGACCTCCCTATGCAGCACTTGCCTAATCTGTAAAATAAAGATAATCATGCTAGCCACTCTATAATATTATTATAAGGATTAAAGCAGTTAATGCTAGTAAAGCATGGTGAGTGTACCTAACATAAAATAAATTGTGGTTAGTTAAAAATAAAATGCACACATACTGGTATTTTATTTTATCTTTTTTTAAGCTGGCTCAGCCCACCCTGGGGGCAGGTGCTAGTGCAGCATGTGGTGCCTAGGATCAAACCACTGTCCCTAGGCTTGCCTAAGCTTGCCTAAGCACTAAGCAGAAGCTCTAGAGCCCTGAGCTATCTCGCCAGTCCCTTATCTTATTTTCTATAATCCTGTGCTAAGAGTTTTGATGCTTACAATATCCCTTAGAGGTTTACTGAATGAGTGCATGAATGAAGGAAGGAAGCCTTAGCTTTTCTCTGCTCCACAACCAATCAAAGCTTCCTTCCCTCTTTGAAGGTTCACATTCATGTTTCCCATTCTGTACCATTTAGCATACTGCATCATTGGCCCAGAAATTTCTTTCTGTGTGCTTTAAATAGAAAACTGTCCATACTTCAATGTTTTGTTCAAATCTGCCTTCTTAACATAACTGTCTCAGATTCCAAAACTAATTGCAATACTCCCTATGTCCTCCCTTTGAGATTAAATCTCAGCATTATTTGGACTTCTCTAATGGCATATATTTTATCTATCTGTCTACCTATCTATCGATTTATATATGTAAATATATATATATATATATATATATATGTTTTTCTATATACATAGACAGAGATAGACAGATAGATAGATAGATAGATAAATAGACAGACAGACAGACATATAGACTTTCTCAGGGTTAGTGATCATAGGGAGCAGAAGAAAGATTTTGCTTGTAGTATCCTGAAGTACCTAACACAGGAATTCACGTATGCATTCATTACTTACTTTTAGTTATTATATGACTATCAGGCTTACTTAATGAGATTTCTTGCTAGTAAGAACAAAGAGACATATGCAATATTAAAGTTCTAATTCAAATATATAAATGTTACAATATTAATGAACTAAATAAGCCAAACATTTTACATTTCACTGAATCATACCAGAAACCACTCAGACCAACAGCTGCAAACTTAACTTTATTTATAACCTGAACTAGCTGTAGATACTCAAGACCCTTAATCTGTATCTTCTGGCAATTGGACCTTAAAATCCAGTAGAATTTATCATTGTCCACTTATTTTGTTATCTAATTAAATTGAATCTCATTTTTATTTCTAATTTTTTTTGTATTTTTATTTGAATTATTTCGTTATTAAATTTGACATCAGCTTTACCAAGTACAAATTCTGTCAAAAGTTTTTATTCTATCATATTAGGTGTCACTCAAAGAAGTGAAAGTATGAATTAAGTTTAAATAGTGGAATAAATAAAATACATAACTAGAAATGTACAATTTAGGACAGACTATTAATTTGTAAACTGGTGGACAAAACTTGGGTGATTGAATATCTGTTGCTACTATTTCCTAAAAAAATATGGCTGATTAAACTTTTGTATATATTGTGTTGTTCTGAAACACAATTAAAATAAATGAAAAGAATAGAACCCGAAGATGCAGTGAAAAACAGAGTCATCAGTTAAAGAACATGGGAGTAGCGAAAACTTTGTTTTAGCTGGGGGAAGTAAAAGATGAAGAGCGGGTGGAGGGCCCAAGTGAAGCGTGAGTTCACCAAGCAAAGCTCACAGGGCTGAGAACCTGCAGGCTGCCAGCAAGCACGGCGAGCAAGTGAAGATGAGACAATGCAGACGGGTGATCTGCGGAGGTCTAAATTCCTCCCCTCAATTCTTCTTTCTACAGCAACTCACTGCTTTGTGGCAGAGGCCAGCAGTTTTATCCCAGTATTTCAGTTACATTTCTCTCAAGGGTGGACCAACATACTCAGCACCCAAAGTAAAGGAAGGAATCTCTTATTTCACTCATAGTTAGTGGAGGTTTCAGTCCATATTCAGCCGGCTCCAAGGCAGAACGGCACATGGGAGATGGCAACAGCTCATTGTGGTGGCAAACAGTAAAATAGCAAAAGCAAAAGAGGAGCAACAGCTGAGGCAACTAGCAAGTCTCCTTCCCTTCCTTACATTTTATTCAAGCTATCAAGCCCAAGGTAGGTATAGCATTTGTACTCATAAATCCAGCATTGGATCATGAATTAATCACCAGCTCTAGAAGCCATTCCAAAACTGCATAACGCTTGGTGGGGAGGGGGGCGTGTCACAAGACACAAACCATAACACCCTGAAAGAATGGACACCGGATAATGACTGGATTGTTACAGAGCAATAAGTCCCTAGCTTACGTCAGAATTGATAACAAAAATTACAGGAAATACAAGGAAGAATATCCAATATGATAAAGAAAGACTAATAGAATCATGAAGAGAAAACTAGGGTTAACATGCTATAATAGCAGACCCTCAAAGAGAAATAATTGTACTTTTAATAGAAAATGCAACTAGAATTACACTACTTTAAGTAAAAACATTGTGATCAAAAGATAATGAGGAAATGTCTTTAGAAGATTTGGCAGAATTTACTTTCAATCTACATTATACCAAATAAAACTAATAACTGCAGGTAGGTTGAAATTAGAAATGTCTAAGCACTAAAGAAATCAATAAATTCATCACATGTTATCACTTCTTTAGAAGCTATACTTAGATGTGCTCCATCAAAATAGAAAGGAATTGGAATTATGGAATTGCTTATGGGGAAGACTCAAATGCATAAACAGAAGAAATCTGAGGGTGACAATGAGGAGGCACATTTAATGTGCAATTGTTTCAGATGAAATAAGACAGCAAAGCACTTCAGGGGACAAAATGCTGCAAATCTTATTTATTTATTTATTTATTTCATGTATTTGGTACAAGATCTCACTACACAATCAGCTCCGACTCGTAGTGATCCTCCTATTTTCAGCCTCCCTGGCATTGGGATTACAGGCATACACCACCATGCCTGGATGAATACTGCAACTCTTGACCAAAAGATTGGAAAATCCAGTTATCACTTTCTAGCCTGATATATGAAATGGATTCTGCATGGAAAAGCAAACCAAACTCAGAAAAAATTATTCTACTTCAATGTCACAAAATTATAAGGAAAGAAACCACACACACACACAGACACACACATACACACACACACACACACACACACACACACAGAGAAAGGCCTATGATATTACTAGAGCCATTAGATGACAGGTTCATGGTCCTTAGAGAAGTGCACCATGAGGTAGTGATTAAAAATTTCTTTGTGGAGAAGGCTAAGTGGGTTTAAACTCTCGGTTCTGCTTCCATCAGTCAATGTGGAATATCCTTAATGAAAAGCAAGGATTTGGGGAGTTGGAGTGCACTGAAATGGCGCTGCGCTCCTTGATGCAGAGAGACTGGCCCTTCCTTCATCTCTGACTTCTTAGTGATCACAGAATTAATTACTGGCACAGTAACAGTTGTCCTGGGAACCAGGGCCACAACAGGGGATTTGTAGCTTCCTTCCTCTCCTTGGCTACAGGTTCACTTTAAATGATCAAAATGTATTAATTCCTATGAATGGACATCCATTACTCTGCCATTCTAATCGCTATAAATCATCTAAAGTATGTCCAAAGAATACAGCATGGTGCATGTTTATCATGATGTTATAAATAGTGGAGATGATTAAAGTAGTTAAAATGCTCCAACATACGTCTACATTAGAAATTTTTTTAAAAAGGCAAATAGTATAGTAAGTGAAAAATCAGGTTATTAAACAATACATATTTTAAATTTTATAAAAAATGTACATTATGGACCCATATATTTATATAACATGTAAGCATGATAATGTTTGAAGTGTGCTAAGTATAGATCATTTAAATTTTTGTTTCTCTTTACAGTCATCTGTAAGAAAAAATATACACATATTATCTTTAACATATGAATATCTTAGTCACACTATATTACATAAATAATAAGACACAGAGGCAGTGGCCCCTGCACTTCTCTTTCACAGCAATTTCCTCTAGCTCTGTAGCATGGACTTCTTTTCCTACTTTAATTGGTCCGCGCTCACTCTACAGGGCATGTTTTTTTTTTTCCCTAACTTTAATAAATGTAAGTTTCTTACTTTTAAAAGCAGAGAAAAAGGAGAGAATTATACCAAAAATATCCATGCTATTCTTACTTATTTGTGAAATTTATACCTGAGATTCCTAATTTCTAGGAAAATGAGGAGAACAAAACAGGTTACACAGCTTTCACTATGTGTGTGTGTGTGTGTGTGTGTGTGTGTGTGTGTGTGTGCATGTGGGTATGAGTTCATTAACAATTGTGTGTAAGATTCTAGTAGAGATGCCAAATGATATACAAATGATATCTGTAAAAGTACATTAAAAACAATTCCATTTGTTGTACTGCGATTATTGCACATATTGATCCTTGGAAAAAGACAGAGATATACTCAGTAAAGGAATGGTAAGAGAGCAAATTTGAATGCTCTAAGCTATTGCAGTAAACTATGAAGCTTTCACAGGCATAATGCTACTCTCTCTCTCTTTAAAACTAGGGTGGAGGACAATAGTTGTTCTGTATTCTTGGCAATCTGGTAAGCTGGTTGTTTTCTGGTGAGCTGGTGTAGTGTGAAAATGGAGCCGCCAGGGTCTTCAGTAAAAATTAAAATGTCATGAATTTGAATATTTTGCCTATAATATTTGTCCCTGAAGGTACATTTTCATAGTGTTAGAAGATCCTCATTTTATAATACTTTTGATAATTTGTTTTGGATTTTTAAGAGTAGCTGAGTATAAGCAATACAAATACATGTTTGCCAGACAGAAAAGCTCTTTCCCTTAAGATGAAAATAGATTCACTGTGTTTTATAGCTGGAAAATTAATATATTTGCTACAACAATTCAGAAAGTGAAATGGAAATATGAATTAAGTTACCGTAGGCCTATGAACCTAGTATTATCATCTAAGTTCTTGCAATATTTAGCAATTAACATTTATATGTGTGTACATGTACATATCAGATAAATATATAAAATACAAAAGTGATAGGATAGTGTTATGAAACATTTTTTCATGTTAAAATTATATCACAAAATCATTATCTAAGTAAATGAAAGTATGTCTATAATATGTTCAAAGGGTAAGCAAAGCTAGAATACATATATGATTTCAGAAAGACCCATATCTTCTAGATACTAATAATGCCAATGAAAAATAATTCAAATAAAACAAAATAATTGATAGTTTTTATTATGCACAATTAAAAAAATAGAGGGACCACCTACTCATAACACCCCTTTCTGTTCCTTTCTCTGACAGAAGCTTTTTTTCCCCCAAAATACACATTCTACTCTTTAAAAAAATATTTAGCAGTAGTTGAATATATAGCTATATAAATGTATGTTTATATCTATACAGATATTTAAATTTATTGAGCATATATAACTCACTTCTGTGTTTGATACATACTCCTTTATGTCCTTTTGCAATTCAAATTTACGTTTAAATTTATGTGAACATTATTTTAGAGCCTGGCATTATTATCAGCCAGAGGCACTCATGTGTTGGCATAACCACCAGATACAATCATCGTACGTTCTGTGGCTTTCATCTATGCCTCTGAATGGCATTCACCATCTTACCTGATTAGCTCTCTATTTTTCACATGTCTTAATGTCTTTCTTTGCTTTCCAAGACACTGTAAGGACAATGATCAAAAGCAGGTATGCAGATGAAAAGTGTCCTGTCTCTGGAAGCTTTGAATTCAACTTCAAGGACTTCATTTTAGCACTTTTCAGAAGTGCCTGATTGACTACTCCATACACCGCAGAAAGAGAGCAATTGAGGCCAATCATGCTGAACCAAAAGGAGTTGTGCAAGGAAAAATTTTTGATGTAGGTTTAACCGTAAGAGATAAACAGTATTATTCCACATTAACAGGCAGCAGGTTTTTTTTTGTTGTTGTTGTTGTTTTTTTTTTTTTTTTTTTTTTTTTTTTTTTTTTTTTTTTTTTTTTTTTTTTTTTTTTCATTTCAAAACTCGGAAGAAAATTAACCCGGGAAATTCTTTTGAAAAACATTTACTATACTTCTTACATTAAACAAGTTATGTAAGTGTGATATGTGATATACTTTTGTAACTACTACATAACTTTGTTGAAAAGTCCAAATAAGATCCTATAGCTTTGCTCACCATAGAAAACATCAAAGATATAATTTCTCAGGCTTTCACTAAAAGTATCACTTAGTATACTTTGTTATTTCTTTGGGGGAGAAGCTTTGGGGATTTGACACAGGGTTGTTCATGCTAAACATACATGTCTTAGTTCCTCTTCTCTCATCACTGGGACGAATGTCTGACACTCAAAATGAAGGAAGGAAAGGTTTATTTAGTTTACAGTTACTGGAGGTTTCAGTCCATATTCAGCTGGCTCCAAGGCAGAAAGGCACATGGCAGAGAGCAACAGTTCAGGGCAGTAGAACAACACCAATGGCAGCAGAGAGGGACTCTGTTTCTCTGTCTCTCTTATATTACATTCAGGATCTCTGCCTCAGACCACATCCATAATCCCAGAAGTACTCAGACTAACAATGTCATCCTTGTATCACCCATAATCCCAGTGGATCCTGAGTTAATGTCAAACCTTAGCATAAGCGTCAGTGATTTATCATCACCTTGAGGAAGCTAAAAAGGCTCACTAATGCAACTGCACTGGCTGCTGGATGAACTATTCTATATTCATGCTCACTTCCTACATGACTTGCTCCCCATTTGGTCCTGGATTTAATCAATTTCACCTGAGTAATGGTGCTTGTAACCTTACTGGTTGACCACAGTTTTGCCCCACCTCATGCCCACGTAAGAGATTCCCCACATTCTCCACCATAGACCTACGTCACTGCCTTGTTTCACTCTATAAAAGTCCCTAGGAATAACATTCCCAGAGTAACCTGATTGGTTCTAGGGCAGAAACTTTCTTTCCTGCCAATAAGTATATTCTGCTCTTAACCTACATTTGTTTCTAAAATTCATTCTTCGGTTTTAGAGAACAAGAACTTGTCCCAGGCACCTTTCAGACTGGGAGTTTTATTTCCTTGTATCATTTTGGACACTCTTAATCTTGCTCCAGATTATGTCTCATATAAAATGTTACATTTGAAGGGAGTAGAAAGTGTTGGGGCAGGTCCATAGTTGGATGGCAGGGTCCCTGTGGCCTTAGGCAACTCTCATATGCATTATGACAAGGTACTAACCCCCTAGACAGGATTTCCTGTTCTGTAAGAATCTTCCTATCACAATAAACTCACAATGTCTTGCCCATAGCAAATGAGTATAATGGCATTGTGGAAAAGCATTTGTTATTCATAAAAATCAGTGTCATATAAATAAAACTATAAAATAACTAGAAGTACATATGAGAGCTAATTTCTAAACATCATGCTTTAAAAAAAGATGAATCCCAAGCTAATCTCTTAAAAGGGCTAATGTTTAAATTTTATAGCACATGGAGAAAGTGGAGTAAATGTTGCACATAAAACAGATAAAATTTTAATCACCTCAATTATATAAGTATAAGCATAGAAGACAAACACTCAAATAGAAAAATGAAACGTGCAGCTACCCAGAGAATAGTACGAAGAAGATATAATAAAAAGTTAAAATACATAATCAAGGGTACATATGCCAGAGTTATAGTTCAGTAGCATCAGTGCCTGCCTGGCATGTACAAGGTCCTGAGTTTGATCCTTGGTTAAAAATTTTAGAAAAGACACAAAGAAAAATAAGATATTTCTGCCACCAGTTTATAAAATATGATATTCATTTAAAATGTTTTGAAGCATATACTTGCATAATGTATTTGTGAACTTATAAAAAGTTTTTTTTTTTTTTTGCCTTTTTGAGACAGGGTCTCGCTATGCAGTTGAGGCTGGTCCTGGGCTCACTTTTGTAGCCCAGGCTGGTCTCGAACTTGCACCAATCCTCCTGCCTCAGCCTCCCGAGTGCTGGGATTACAGGCATGCACCACCACGCCCGGCTAAAAAGTTTTTTTCATAAGATAATTTTATAGCCCTCAAATAGTTGCCTATCCATGAACACATAGTCACCTAACCTAGGACTCTGTATTCCACTTATTTTACTTGGCCTTGTGGGAGTAGAATTTATATATGAGAACATTTATGAAAAAGAAAATTTGGAACAAACTATACACATATAAGTACATTTGGTTATATACATGGTATAAAATTAATCCATTAATTAAAATGACCATAGTTATGAGTATTAAAATATTTAAGACATTTGTACTAGCACAATGTTCAGTAATTAAGTGAATATAGTTATAATTGCTAATATAACATTTTAAGCATATTAAACTAAATCTTATTTGGTAACATACTGTGCAAACATATGCAAATATGGGGAAAGATAGATATCATGATAACTAGTCTAGAAATTTATGTAGAAATACTGTAATATTAGTAGGGGTAGGAGAGGTTTACAGGAGTTTGCAATCCATGTTCAAATGAACTTCATATAGGGGTATAAGTAAAAATGAGTAGGATTTTCTTCCTTATTATTGTATTATTGCAGATTGACAGATTTTAAAAATATGCTTCTGGATATTATCTATAATTTTAAAAATTTCTTGAGAACTTATGGCTTGCTCATGACCTAATGAAGCAGATCAAAAATCAAATTATGATTAGCTAGTGCTTGCAATCAACAATGATTATTCCTGACATGTTCTTAGAAAGAAGAGATGATTTCCAAATCTACAAAATCACAGTCATAATTGAAATTCATAATGATCTAATTCAATATTTATCGAGCATGTATTATATATGAGCTATTGTACTTTCTATTATGGAGCTAAATGAAAAAAAAAGTCATTGTCCCTAGCCTTAGGACTTTTATAGATTGACCGAAAAAATGCATCAGAAAGCAGATTGTGATAAATGCCCTGTAATAGTATCCAATAAAATGAGTTCAGAAAAGGGAGAGTTTGCTAGAATGATCTGGAGTAACCATAAAATTAAATTATTTTCACTAAATTGTATTTACTAAGGCACAATGTAATACTTATTTTAGGAGTTTTGCAACAAGATAGGTATCTATTAAAAGATTTTCTGTGAACCTTACATTATTCAGAAAATTAAATGAACAGAACACCTAATTCTCCCAAATTCTAGCTAATTAAAGTTTTACTTCTAAGGGCATAGAGAAATATTTTCTCCATCATTAAGTTTAGTTTTATTCTTAATTTCATCTCATTATCTAGAGCAATATGAGTTAATGGTGTCCTTTATAATTATTTCTGTATATTTAGATAAATTAAAATGTGTTTCCAACACTTTCAATTGGCATATATTTTTATATAAAATATAAAACTGTAAGTGCCATACAAATAGATTGTCAATTTTTCACATTATTACTTTGCCTAAACATATTGTCCAAGTTAGAGGAGAAAATTTCATCTCTTTCAACTTTCTGCAAGTTCACAGAACAAAATTAGAATAATATGACTTTGTAATGGCTCCGTTTAATTTTCAATTAAAATTTTATTTTGAGTGTGTGTATTATTTCTCAGTCTGAATATGTAAGCTTTCCTTTTCAAAATAAATAATTTACTGATGTGAAAAATTAATATGTTCCTGATGAATACAGCATCTAAAACAGTAGGAAAAACAAAACGTAAAAATATACATTATTCTAAGAAAAGGTGCTATAGCTTCTCTTTTCAATAAGGATTGGTTATTTTGACATAAAAATTTCATTTTGTTGGAACATAGGTTCTTTGGAAAAGAAATCTTTAATTGTCAAATTTTCCTCAGTGTATGGAGGTCTAGCAGCAAGTCTAAACTCTTCAAAAAATTAGAATTTTTAGAAATCACCTATTTTTCATTCGAAGCAGAAATTTTTTTCTGTGCCCATTCTCTCAGAAAGTGTCAAGTCCTCTGATCATGTATTTTTCACAATCGGACATGTGTGAGGAACTTTGATCCCTTTGTTGGTCACCATGACGCAAGCAGCTTGGCTCCCCCATCCCCTTCTGCTGTGACATCCTTTCCAGGGAGAAATCTGACACAGAACAAACTGCACAGCTGAGTCAAATTAAACTTTCTCTCTTACAGATGTGGGTGTTGAGTATTTTGTAGCAGCAACTGGAAACCTGACTAATGCAAAGCTATATCTGGTGTGATGCCTATTATTACAAGTATGATTGCTTTTCTAATGTAACCCTCTTTAGTTTACTATTATCTGTGGTTGCTTTCCTGATATCATAGTAGAGACAACAGAAACCCCATTTTTAACAAATCCTGAGATATCTACAATCTGGCTTTTCAAAGAAAAATTTTGGATTCTTGCCCCATAAGTCATATACATATCTTTAAAATACATGTAGAAAATCTGTGTAACTTTTTCCTTTTATTTTCAGTGTAAGTAAAAATAGTATGGAGGCTCGGGAGATATCTGAGTAGAATAAATGCTTGCCTGGCAAGTGCAAAGGCCTGAGTTCAATCTCTGGTTCCACAAAACAAACAAACAAACAAACAACCTATGTATTTAATAAAATAATAATAACAAAGATTGTGCAGAGTGTTAGTCAAACAGCTACGTTTTCCTTTTTTAATTATCATTTTAGGGAAGAGTCTATAGAGTGTTCAGGGTCTCACTACTTGATCAAACTCATCGTGATCCACCTGTTCACAGCCTCCAAAGAGCTGGGAGTACAGGCAGCTACCATGCCCAATCTTAATTGCTGTCTCAGCACACCCTGGGGGTGGCTGGCAAGCCAGGCTCCAGGAAAGGAAACCCTGGTCCCTGCACTTGCTTGCAGGTGCTTTAATCAGCTGAGCTATTTGGCTGGCCCTTCCTATTGTTGATTAATGAAACTCTAAAGCAGTATATAATTAGGCACTCTTTATTTCAATAGTTTGTAAGTATTTTTTAAATATCTTATAAATTAGATGACTGAAGAGAGCCCTATTCATGGGTTATTTTACAGAAGTGGGACTTTCATAGGAAAAAATACTTTCAAAGGATAATTGTATGCCTCATGTATTTTTTTACATGTAGACCATCTGTGGAGAAAGATGCACATTTTCTTAAATGATTGACTAGTGTGACAAGAATTACATTACTTAGTAAAGAACACACAACAGTATCTTCCACAAAGAAATGGTAAAACCCAGAATAACAATAGAAAAGAAAAATAATAATGATTAAAAATTATTCTTTTCATAGCTTCTGCTGAATGGAATCTACTTGGTGCATGTTAACCTTTTCTTCCTTTTTTGAGAAAGGACTAATTTGATCTTGGAAGGAGAAAGTGTTATTATCCACATACAATGCTTTCTTGTTCTTCTTACAGAGAATATGCACAAGTTATCAACAAAGATATTTTTCCCCTGTTCTGGGATTTTTGTTTGTATCAGCTGAAAAACATTTCCTCCACTTTGGAAGAGAGTTTACCACTTATCCATTGGTATATATAGTAAATGTTTAATAAATGTCCACTAATCATTTCATGGGCTTATTTACTTAAAGAAAAATTTTCAAAGGTACATTTAACTTCTTTCTTCTCAGTCTACTAGCATGTAATATCTTTTTGGCTCCAGAGGAGCAAGGGGTACTCTATTAACCAAAATGCAGCTTCACTGGCACATTCAAAAATTCTGCACTTATCTAGAAAAAAAAAATGAAGTCCATTTCCAAGAAGCATTTGCCTTACACACAGGGGTAGCGGCAAGTAGAAACACTAGCATATTTGAGTTTAAAAACTAATAATAATCATACACTCTGAGATCCTGGGCCTCATGTTCTTCCATTTTCCTCATTAAATGGGGGCAACAAATAGATCATCAGGCTCCTTCCAATGCAGAGAGTCATGTGGAAATTTTTGTTTTTCTTTTTTATTTAAGGAAAGGTTTCATGCTATAGTTCAGGTTGGCACTGAACTCATTATGTAGGCGAGTCTGTCATCGATTCTGGGTGATCCTCTTGTTTCTGCATCCCAAGTGCGGGGATTACAGATGTGTGCCACGCCCAGCCATGCGCAGGCTTTGTAAGTAAACCTAAGGAGGAAATGCGTTTGGGTATCAAACTTATCATTCTTACAGTAATAAGAGGGTTTTAAGAAAATAGTCTGTTGACTATGATATATAGAATAGTTAAAGTCAGTAAATATTTTTAAAATAAGAATTAATTTATTAAAATAACAGTAAATAGAGATACAGATAATTAAAAGATATTTTTCAAGTTATTTATGAAAACAAATTTTTTTAAATTTTTATTTTATTTATTTATTTATTTACTTACTTTTTGGTGTTTAGTTCTGTGTCTACAGAGTCTCACTATGTAGGTGGGACTCATAGTGACTCTCCTGTTGTCAATCTCCCAAGTGCTAGGATTACAGGCATGCACCACCACACCCATTCTCAGTCACCTTCTTTGTGCACCTGGGGGTTGGGGTACACAGGCATGCAGGGTATGGAACCCCAGCCTCTGTGCTCTGCCTAAGCAGGCACTTTAGTCCATGAACATTCTGGTGACCCTGTGAAGTGTATTTAACCAATTAGGTTACTAGTCTTCCAAGCAATAGGAATAGTTTTCTGTTAACTTCAGTAAGAGGAACTGATTGGAAGTCTCTCTGGGAGATTGTCATTTCGCATGGTAAGTGAGGAGGTCTGAGGACAGGGCTTGGGAACATAGGGTTGTTGCAGCTCAGGAGTGCCAGCGGCAGCCACTAAAGGCTGGTCGCAAGCCTTGACAGCTCACTCTGAATGCTGCTTCTGGAGAGGTATTTAATGGTGTTCTAAAAGTTTCTGGCCACTTTTGTGTTCAGCTGTGCTTTAGAACATCCTTACCTCTCCCTGACATACAAACTTTCTGAAGTCTGTAAGACAGAGCTGTCATATGCAGCATAGTGAAAGTTCTTCTGTCAAGCCCCTTAATTGTGCAGTCTTGATTCAAACCCTAAACACAGGGTAACACATTACCTCACTATTTTACTATAGTGTAACAAAGAATATCACTATTTGACTCCTATTTGGTGGGGAAAGGAGGTTTTCATTATCCTCTATCATATGTTTTCAATTTATCCAAAGCTATTTTTTAGGGTCCATTATAGTTACCATTTCTAATAACACTTTCCATATTAAATATTTCTTATATTGGAAAAGAATGAAAGATCCATCTAGCACAATACATAAATGTACTACTTTCTTAACCAGAAGTCTAAAAGTAAGCAGAAATGAATTCAGAAATTTAAAAGTAATGACAAAGGATCTAATTCTTTTCTCTTTTCATCTTTCTTCAGTGTTCTGGCTTTCCTTTATACAATCACCTCCTAACAACTCCAGACTTTGCAACTGTGTTAGTAAAATTTCTGCAGAAGTTCCCTCACATAGTATTGACAAAAAGAGAAATGTTTTTGTTTTTAGAAGCTCCTAAGTGGTATAAGATGGCTCCTGGTTCCTGAAGGTCTACATTGCATAATTTCGTTGGCCCAAATGGCGTATCCAACATAAAGTGGACCGCACTGACATAGTCAGGATCAAATGAGGACAAGCAAATTCCACACACAACCTCCCTCTGAGATGGGGAGGAGATCTTGCCCTAAGCAAAATGTGGTTTTATTTTCCTAAAAGAGGGGCAGTGAACAAAAGAAAACAGAATGACAACTGTCTGTTACATAGAAGTTGAGAGAGTTCTATGTCTTATACTGATCTTACAAAAACTAAAATTCTTTTCATTAATTAGAGCTGTATTTGGTTTTGTAAAGAAGTAGGAGGCTAAAGTATTCCAAGTTCATTATTTGGCCTCAGCAAGTTACAAACTTAGCTTACTTCTAATAATTTATAGCACGCATCACATAGTCATTTCTTCTCTTGGAAAAGAACTGTGAGAATTAACCTATTTCACATAAGATGCTATGGTAATGAGGTTTGGTCCCTGAAGATATGACATCCCCTGGATTCAGATCAGTGATCCAGAAATGAAAAGCTCAGTCCAGAATTGTCCAACTTTTAAAATTTCATATGCCAACAAATTATCTAAGGCTTTCTCTTTTAAATACAATTAAGTAGAACTAACTTCTGCTTTACTCATTCGTCCTTGTTTTTCTCCACAAGGAAAATTACTGTAAACTTCTCAAAGACAAGTAATGAAGATAGTGTGTTTATCTACATATGGCTGCAACTACTCTATTCCCATTAAAATGTGTACCTAACTGATCTATGTAAGAAAATATAAAATAGGTTCTTAATTTCCATTATTTTTGCTCAAACTGTAGTCTATTCTTTATCACAGGTGTTAAATCAGTTGTAAAATAACATTACTTAAAATGTTAAATCTTCTCTGAATGTATTTTTAAAAATATTTATTATTCTTTCAGCCACTTACACTACATTTGAAATTTTAGTAAATGATTTGTCTAAAAATATATTCACTTTAATTAAAACACATTTAAAATTTTTCACTAATGACATATGAGTTTTTATTTTACCTCTAAATGTTTAGGAAAATCCTAGCTCATCAATACCATCAACTACTGCAATGGAAAAATCCATTACCATTTCTTTATTTATTTTTATGTGTTTAGTACAGGGTCTACAGGGTCCCACTACACAAATCACACTTTTAGTGATCCCCTGTTTCCTACCTCCCAAGCACTGGGATTACAGGTGCTCTCCACCATGCTCAGTTTCAACCACCATCTCAGTGTGCCCTATGGAGTAGGGCTGACACAGCACACTCGGGATCAAACCCTGGCTGCTGAGCTCTGCCTGAGCAGGCACTTTAGTCCGTTGAGCTATCTGGCCGGCTCTCATTAGTTGTTTTAGTCTCATTATTGTTACAGATTCAGTCTGGCTCTTTATTGTATACTCCCCTTATGGCCAATTGCAAAGTTATGTGATTAAGTGGCCTAGTTCTCTGCAGTCCAGCAGGAAATGTACTGGTAGGGAATTTAGTCTAAGCACAAAAATATTTTCATAAAATCTGTGCTCTATTAAACCTTTTAATAATAATTTGTCAGTAGGAAAATATAATTCAGTGAAACAGACAGAGTGACGTTATGCACACCGTCAAGGGCAAATGTATAAGCTTGCAATGTGTACAGTTTCTCTAACCTAAGATCTGTTTGAAAGTAAAATTAGAGTATGTATGGTCGATTTAGTAGCATATTTCCAATTTCCTTGCTGGCTTGACAGACAGTTTTATAATTCAAATTTTCTTTATTGAAAATTTTATATGCATCTAGATGAATGTATGCATATGCACATTTATCCATATGCAAATACAAATTAAATGATAAGTGGTGTTAAAATCATTTGCTAAAACTTAGTAATGTTTCAGACTTTGGTCAAATAACAGAATTATGGGTGGTCTTCATATTATTTGCATATTCTAGGTTATAATGCCAGCATAAATAAAGGCATAAAACTTCAAACTAATTAATGCTTGTTTTCTAATTCACATTATGCTGCCCATAATCTTTGTTTAATTTCACCTGAAAGAGTAACAAAAACATCATGAATTATGTCAAACCTTCAAAGAAAACTCATTGATGTGCAATTAAACAAAAATTGAAATATTCAGTGAAGAGCAACATTTTTCAGAGAGGTGTCTCAGATAGCCATGCTATTAAGGCTTACACTGTTCTCGACTTCAGTAGTGTCATTCTTTTGTCAGTAGTGTAATTTTATCATGTCACTTTTCTTCTTGGCATTTCCATTTCGGTAATGTTTACTTTTGGCTGATGTTTGGCTGATTAACACTCTCACATAATTTGGTACCAGTCTTTTCCAACTAGTACCAATGAATTTTCTGCAACAGCTTAACAAATGATAATAAACTAAAATAAATGAAATATTTTTAATACCTACATTCCCAAGAATGCCAGAATTCTATACCATGCCAAAAAATATTTATCATATGAAGACTAGACAATTTTCTGCTACATATATACAGTCTCCCAAGTACTTTGTATTAAAATGTGTCATTAGATTGTTTTACAAAATTATTTACATTGATTTGAGAGGCTGTTCAGAAATATTTTTGAAAAGTAATAATATTTGGGTTGGGTTTTATAAAGGGCTTTCATTTTTATGGCCTTCGTGGGCCATGTCGGAGAGGCAGCTGCCTGGAATTCTCTGCATATAATGGATGAATGATCCTACTTGGAGAAGACATTTGGAGAAAGGAGGCAAAAATCTTCGTTTGGTTTTATGGATAATGTCTTGGCTAGGGGAAAATAAAAACAAGTTCAGACAAGTTCAAGTTCACCCTGGGCAATTTAAAGTTTCAGTAAGAAACTCCTGAAATTCAAAAGAAAAGCACCAAGGGATATAATGAATTCCTAGCTTCAATTACCATTACCATCTACAAAATAAACAAAACCTTAAATCAAAATATCCTAAAAGGAAGAAAAATGAATAGAAAAATACATAAATAAGGTTAATAGCAAGCTCAGGGACTGGGGTTCAATCCCTGACAGCACATGTCACACTGGCCATGCCCCAGGGGTGCACTGAGCCAGCACCAGAGATGTACGCCTGTAACCTCAGTGCTGGGGAGGCTGAAACCAGAAGGGTCACTGGGAGTTTGAGCTGCGTAGTGAGACCTCATACTAAATACATTTAAAAAAACATGAAAAGATTAATAAAGGGTGCTAGAGAAAGAAGGTAGAGGCGCCCAGCAGGGTGGCTCAGTGGTCTAAAGCGCCTGCTTAGGAAAGCTTAGGCGGCTGCAGGGAACACAGTTCGATCCCCAGCACCACATGCTGCGCCAGCCCTGCCCTCAGGGCAGGCTGAGCTGGCCATATAAATAAACAAATAAACAAACAAAAGTTCTGAAACAAGAAAAAAAAATTTAAAAAGAAGGTAGAGAAAAAGAGAAGTGGAAGAAAAAGAATTGTTACTGAATCTGTCTTATGCCTAAGATATAGTTTTCTACATGAATGCCTTCTGAAGAATCAATTACTATCATTTTTCAACATTTCTACATAAATTATCTGCACAAAGCTTCACTAGGGTAAGAGATATTTATTACAATACTGAAGATAAGAATCTATGTTACATATATCACAGCGACTTCATCTGTAAGTAGTCTGTAAAACTGGTATCATTCCCTAGGTAAGCTCTAGCTATCAAGTAATGATTTTGCACATTTTTGGACTCTGACTTCTTGTTTAGGTATATTTATTTAGGAAGCAATGCCTAATTCTTCACACCCAACCAACTATGCGTTTTGTCTAAAAATACTATTTGGAATAAGCAGATAAGAATCTTACATATAATTTACTTCTCTATATCTAGTGAAATGCTTAGGTTAAAATACACAAAGCACGGAAATATGTAAACTAAAAAGCATGAACCTCAGAAATGCATTAAATATTTATCTATAATTTCCTCAAAAATTCTCCTGACCATTATCTGAATCAATAAATCCAGAAAAATTACAAATTTTCCTTAAACATAGTTTATTTTATCACTTGAAGAGGATTAAAAATCTCAAATAAAACTAGATGACTGAAAATGTAGACATTTTTAATGTAGCAATGAGTCTAGAAGAAAAAACATATTTTAAAAGCCTGCATCAATTTTAAACATGATGAAGAGATCCGTGGAGAAGATATTTCTGGACACACAGGTATGACAAATTACATAGCACTCTAAAAGATTTTCTCAGAGGAAAAGTGAATTCAAAGTTGTATTGCTATAACAAATGCTTTTAAAGATACTGACAGATTAAAAGACCATACTGTAGACCACGTCCTTCTTTGCCAACTGCATGGATTTCTTTAGTTACTTACAAAGCTTTTTAGCAATAAATTCTGCCCGGAGTCTACGCTTATATATTTGAAGATAACAATTTTAGCAATTCTGTCTTTTGAGATACACTGATTGGAAACCTAATACTGCATAGCTGCCTCTTGAAAAAGCTAGAGTTAAAGAGCCTCCTTGCAAATTGAATAATTCACTGAATATGAAATTACAATAATTTTAATAGACCTCAAATCTGATGATTGCTTTAACATTCATGCTGAGATTTTCTTGATGTTGGCTAATATGTGCCACTGAAATAAGTATATTTCAGTTTTTCTAATTTTTCCATTGAAAACTGAATTACATTTAAGATTTTTCCTGACAATATTTTATGCTTAACTTGAGTGCTATCATACTAGCAAGTTTTGAGTCTTTAAGACATGAAACTTTTTGATGACAAACATTTCTAGGATTAATAGCACACACATAAGTCTAATTTTTTTTGTATAATGACTCAAGTCTACAGATAAATATTGATACCTTGAATGCTAGGTTAGTCCAAGGTCTTTATATAAATAGAATGTTATTACACATGCTCTTGTGTCTGTATTCTTTTCTTCTGTGGTGTCTTGTGGGTCAACAAATTATTCCTTTTCAATGTTAGGAAGCAATGCATTGTAAGAGTAAACCACAATTTACTTATGCTTTCTCCTGTTGATAGATATTTAAGTTATCTTCCATTTGGACTACTATAAAAATAGTTGCATGAACATGTTCATACATGTCTTTTTACAGACATATTTCCATGTATTTAAAAAAATTCCAGCCTTCATATTTCTGAACAAATAGATCATAGATGCTTATCTTTATAGGAGATCACTAACTCATGTTTAAAGTGACAGGAACTGTCCACAGCATCAGCAACGTGTGAAGTAGCAAAGAACTAGATGCTCCAACCTATCACTCTGGACAACCTTCTTAAATTTTCTCCAGTATAGTGCATCTATAAAAATGAAGGTGTGAAACTTACATCAACTGAAAATAATCATTAAGTGACCATTTCATATACTTGCTCTAGCTCTACAAATTCTCACAGGCCTTTCTTCAAGTATATTCCTAGACTGCTCCAGGAAGATGTGCTTGGAGCTCTTGAGATATTCTTTTTGGCAAGAATGCATTTGTATGCCTCACCTTTGGAGTCACAGACTACCAGTTCATACTAAGCCTGTGGATTATGCTGAACTTCATGGTAAGATGTGATTTCTTATTTCGTAGCTTGAGTGCATCTTATTTTGTTTTTGATGATTCTCCATGACCTCTGTTATCCAGTCCTGTTCCTGTGTTACTCAGTTTTCTCACATTTTTCTTGCCTTACCTGAATTTTCAAGATACTGCTTTGTATCTGGAGTAAATGGCATAAGTTTCTCTTAGCCTATCTGTTCTGTCCCCATAGATCAAGAAATCATTGCCTTCTACAGCAGAAAATATGCTGAATACCTATGGGCAATTTTTCTTAGTTATTTTTAGGTAGTTCCCAATCATTGTGTGTGCTCAGTACCTCGATCTTTGGAACATTTCTCCTAATCTTACTATGCTTCCTTTGGAGCAATGGCTCCTTTTTCTTGAGTGGGACTTAGGCTTCAGGTCAGGGACTGCAACAAGAATCAACACTATCCAAATTCCTACTTCTCAAGTCGATTATATTACCCAAAGAGAAAAACAAAATAAAATATTATATTATTTAATATATAATAAATGACAAGTGATAAAGAGAAAAAAGAAAGCTCCAAATAAGTTACAAATATTTAGGATTTACTTTAGATTTTATTTTATTTTATTTTATTTTATTTTTTTTTTATTTTTTTTTGGCTTTTTGAGACAGGGTCTCACTGTGCAGTTCAGGCTGGCTTTGAGCTCACTTTTGTAGCCCAGGCTGGTCTTGAACTTGCAGCGATCCTCCTGCCTCAGCCTCCCAAGTGCTGGGATTACAGGCGTGAGCCACCACGCCCGGCCAACTTTAGATTTTAAATGTTAGAATTTCTTAATAAGAAGGTAATTCTGAGGAAAGACCTGAAGTTTGTGATACATTTCAGATAGAAAGATGCTAATGGACAACTATAACTTTAGGTCTTCAAAAATAAAACCAGGCTTGTGCAAATACAAGTTAAGTAAAAACAAATGCAGATTTCATTTGTCATATTTTCAAAACATTAGAAACACAATATTAAAATATCATAAAGTAGTGTGAAATAAGAAACTACTGGTTTTTGACTAAAGTTTCCTTTCTTAAAACTCATTGATTTGTTAATTTGGTACAGGTTCTCACTACAGAGCTCAGACTTACAGGAATCCTCCTGCCTCAGTCTCTTCAGCAATGGGATTATAGGCATGTGCTACCACACCTGGTTTTCTGGACAACACTATAAGGAGGAGGCATGGCATGAGGAACTGAGGATTGAACTCCAGGTCCTTGCACTTGCCACGCAGGTTCTTATACCACTGAGTTCTCTGCCCAGCCTAAATTTCATATTTTGGATCTTCTTCTAAGAAAATATGAATAATTCAGTCAGACTGTTAGCATTAGAAATGGAAATCTGCTGACTCCCCCTGGGCTTGTTAATCTTTCTTGTCAACTCAACTAACCAAGATACTACACAAGGGATGATTGCATGATGTGGTTTTATACAGTGGACTAACTCACTGATACAGCCGAATGTGATAAATAGATTAGCAGACAGGCCTCACTGGAGAGCTTGGTCACTGAAGTGTGTCTAAGGAGGGTGTATCTCCTGCTAACCTCATGCTAGGCCCTGCTTATCAACCTCAGGAGGTAAGCAACTTGCTCTAACAGGTACTTCTGTCCTTAAGTTCCTGGGTTTGAAGTAGCTGTATATGAACTGAAACCTCAGAAATAATGGTCCAAATAAGCCATTTCTTGTTTTAAGTTGTATATGCAAGGGATATTCTCCATGCAACAGGAAAATATTCTACACAACCTGCAATGACAGTTTCATGAGTTGGCATGCATCCTGTTCTAGAAGTTCTTGTTCCTAGGAAAAAAAAATCCTCTTTGTTTCAGAGTGTCAGAAATGCACATCTATGTGTTTCTCACTATACTACTAGACTTCAAAATGCATGTAAAATCACGAGTATGACAGACACTTGGAGAGCAAGCCGGTGTTATGTGGGCTGCTTATTCAGATGCACGGAACTCAGAATACCACATTCCTTGGAAATTTACATCCTCCCCACCAGGGCCAGGGAGATGGCTCAGTAGAGTAGGTACTTGCCTGGCAAGTGCAAGTGCCTGAGTTCAATCTAGTTTCTGCAAAATAAATAAATAAATAGACAGACAGTCAGACAGATAGACAGACAAACAAAAATAAATTAATTTAAAAAAGAAAACAGGAGGCAGTCTGTTTGTCTGGCGCTCTTGCTCTTATAGAACTGTTGTGGTGGTAACATATCTGTGAGAGGTGGTACCAAGCTTGGGAGTTTCAAGAAGAAAGGCATAGCTCATTCCAATTCTCTGTGCATCATGGCTGAGACAGCATGTTTCAAAAGCCAATAACTGTGACAGTGGCTTTAAACTCAAAATCTCTCCACAAAATTCTGTTACAGTGTCATTTGTAAAGTTAGATTCATCACTCTAAAGCCTTTCTAACTCAAAAAAGGGGCAAAGGTTTGTACAACTGCATATATAATAGCAGTGTTAACAATAAAATGCTTTGAGATGTATGTAAATGTTAAAAAGATTGATAACAGTGTTGCTACAGTTTTTTTTTGTTTGAGTAGACATTAAATGAATACATCTATTGAAAAAAATGAAACCTACGGTTTGTCAGTATATTAACATCAATTCTCATACGCTTTTAATATATACTCCACCAATCTACCAATAATACATTTTTAAGTGATGAAGTACTTATAATATTTTGAAGGAAAAAAATACTCTGGAAGACACATTTCCATGTCAGCAACAATATTTGTCCACATAATACAAAAATAAATATTATCAGAGATTATCTTTGCATAGTAAAATTATAAGTAATCAATTATTCATTTCTTTTGCTCATAAGTTTACAATTTTTCTACAAAGAGCACAATACAATACTATAAGGAAGTGGATAGTTCTCATGGAACTGTTTTTCAAATCTATAAGTTATTTCATCTAATGTCTTTTTTTAAGAAAAAATTAAAATGTGAATCACACATGTAAATCTTTACCAAACTAGAGCAACAGCCCACCTCATTTAGAGGTTAAGCAAATAGCTCAGTATTTTGCCAAGCTATGATTATCTACTGAATGACAGTGAAATTTTCTTAAAATTTCAGAATATTGTCTATATAAAACTAAAAATACTCTTTTATTTCATAGCTCACTGAACTTCACATTAAATCTAGTTGATTAATGTCCTTTATTTAATTTGCAAAATTTAAAAGTAAATAATTCTATATTACTTGAAAAGAGAAAGGGTGATGCACAGTAATTTTTGATGCAGTGATTATAACATATATTTTTCTTTATAAATCTCTCTATATTAATGTCTACTTCAGTCTTGTCTACTACTATCCTAATCATTTTTGAGTTATCATTGATTACTATAAATAAATGAGTGATAGCTGTTTCATGTGGAGATAGTTATTATAGATAAATCTCTGCAGCTAGCCATGTTTACATTGCTATACTATATAGCTTCAGAAAAGAGATGTAAACCCTAATGTGAAATGTAAAAGTTCCATAGTTTCTTTTAGCTCACAAAATATTAACATAAATGGCTGATAGATCTAAAGACAAAAGTCGTGAAGGCATGATGTAAAAAAGAAAATAAGAAATAAGAAATCCAGCCGGGCGTGGTGGCGCACGCCTGTAAACCCAGCACTTGGGAGGCTGAGGCAGGAGGATCGATGCGAGTTCGAGACCAGCCTGGGCTACAAAAGTGAGCTCAAGGCCAGCCTCAACTGCATAGCGAGACCCTGTCTCAATAAAGACAAAAAAAAAAAAAAAAAAAAAAAAAAAAAAAAAAAAAAAAAAAAAAAAAAAAAAAAAAAAAAAAAAAAAAAAAAGAAATAAGAAATCTGTTTAGCCCTATAGTCAAAAAAACTGTAAGCAATGATTGCAGATTCTGTTGTACATTACACAAGCCAAATAAACAAATAAGCAAACACAGATTAATAGATTAGTTCATGACTGAATTGCCATATAAATAAATGTCAGCTAAATTGTTCATCCATAAAAGTATTTACTCTCTCCTTATAACACCAACACATTGTTTGAGCAGTTAAGGTACTTATTACTTGAGACTTCTGGAGGTTTAGCTGAAATTACTTCTCTCCAAGTTGGATACATTAAAAAACTGCTATCATGGCCCCGAGAATAACTGTTAATTCTGGGTTAAAATAATTCAACAGTGTACTGTTCAATTTCCTTTATCATCTTCATATTAATATTATAATTTTGCAGCTAAAATATTTAGGTAGCAGTAGCAATTATGGGAGGATTAGTGTAATGTTTTAGAACCCTTCAGGTTATAAATTTTCAGGTAAAATTCCAGATCAAAGGGAAGGAATAATCAATGCCTTCAAGACTTATCAGCAGTATATGTGAGCTGTATGTCTGAAAAAAGTGAATTTTCACTGAGAAAAGTTGTACATTTTGTTATATGGGGAAATATACTTGTAAAGTGTAGGTATTGTACACTTGCTTATTTCTTGTCAGGATTCCAACTATGAGGTGCATTTGAGTTAAAGAAGTATTTCTGTTGCAACTTCTATAAGATACCTAAAGAAAAATGCTCCAGAACCATCAAACTTGGAGAAAGTTACATGTTTTATTTGGATAAAGAATTTTATAATTCAGAGCATCTTATGGATGGCTCTACTTGGTACACCTTAACTGATCCATACTGGGAACAGCAGGTTTAAAACAAGTTTATTTGTGTATTTATTTGCTTAATCATTTGTTTTGCATTACTAATGATGTTCTTTCAACTCCCTAAACTATTATTGTGTTAAACAACCAAACCAAGCATAACACCACTCAAATGCAAAAGTTTTTCTTAAGGTCAGTGAGATAGTTCAGTAGATTAAGCACATACTAGGTAAACTCAGGGGTCAGGGTTCAATCCCCAGTACCACATACCACATGGGCCCCACCCATGCATTGAGCTGGTGACAGAGTCCAGATGTGGTGGTGTACACCTGTAATCCCAGGGCTAGGGAGCTTGAAAATTGGAGGATCACTATAAGTCTGAGCTGTATAGTGAGGCCCTGTGCCAAATACATAAAAAAGTCCTTTAATAATAGCTAAGAAAATGTTTCATTCTACTTATCAAAGTATGTGGTATCCTGTGCTAAATTTATTTTAGTGTTTGGATTTAAAAGGGTTGCTTTTATTATTAACATAAGATTGTCTGTTATAATTCATCACTTACAAAAATGCCAGAAGAAGAGGATCAGTGCAAATTCAAGACCAACCTGGACTACAAAAGTGAGCTCAAGGCCAGCCTGAAGAGCATATTAAGGACCTGTCTCAGATTAAAAAAAAAAAAAAAAAACATTAAAAAAAGTAATAAAAATACCACAAAATTACAGTGCAGTAGGCCAAATCATCACTGATAACATGAATTATAAATTCTTTTAAACCCTATGAACATAAGATTGGCTATATCACATGCGTCTTTATTTTTCTGCTGTAAATTTATACATTAGCATCAGAGTAGCCAGCTATGTACCTCAGTGGCCTTCCCTGAGTGATACTGGAAACAAACTCGGTGTTTCCCCACATGATATGCTGACTGCCAAGGTGTGTGCATGTGTGCAAAAGTGGCAATGCTCTGTGTAACTGGTTTTGTATATGTTCATACCAAGCATCAAAGAGGGTGCACTGGACTCCTACCATTCCAGGCTTTCCTTAAAAAGAAAAAGAAAAATTCTTTTGATTTTTCTTGGAGAAGTATTCCAATTAAGCATAATTACACATGACAAAGATTTGCAAATAATTTTGGAGTCAAAAGTGAAACATCTGATTATGCATTGTGAGCCATTTTAGTAGAACACATGCTTTCAAAATAGAAGAGGGGTGCAGGTATATGACGAGGGTGATGGTGATTCCGGTGTTGGTTGTGTGAGTCAGAGTTCCCGTGACAGTGAAATGGAGCAAGAATCGAGTGCTACAGACACAAAGAAGGCAGTGCTCTTAGGTTCAGATAATGAAGAAAACAGTAACATGGGTATATATTTGATTAGTCAAAATGTTGCAAAATTCCCATGCGACCAAGTGGAATGATCCCACTGTTAGAACTAGGTCCATAGACATAATGAGGGTTTGGCAGAGGTAAAGCCTATTGAACAGAATGCTAGCTCTGCCATTCAGTGTTAGAAACTGTGACAGACAGATGCTGCAAAAGGCTGTGAAATATAGCAGGGCTGAAATGCAAGTGCAATATTCTGTATGCAACAAGAACCATATTAAAATGCATTAATTATGTCACCTCACTAGCTGAATTGAAAGCACTCATAGGTGTGCTGTGGATTAGCATGGATTTCTCTTAGTAATCACAGGAATGTAGAAGGCTTACTTGAAGGCAATGGGTCAAATAATATATAAAAATGTATGATCTTACAGATGCAAAGACTTATTACACTTTCAGTTTAGTTCACGTGAACTCAGCCATCAGGTCCTTATTCATATAATACTTAACTGAATGATGATGATGTGAACAAACTATTATTTTTTTATGAAATGTATTTTGCACAGGGTCTCACTGTGTACATTGGGCTCATAGTGATCCTACTGTTGTTAGTCTCCCCAGTGGTGGGATTACAGGCATGCGCCACCAAGCCTGAGCTTGGTCAGGGTTGAGGGCTACACAGCATGTGGTACCCTGGCTGGATGAACAGATTATTCTAAGGAATATACTATTCACCAATTGGCTCACTAGTTTCCAATTGCTGTTCCATTTGCTTACAGAGGGCAAGTTGACTAACAGGAACTACATGCAGGAATTAAGCAGAAATTGCAAACAAAACATTGCAATTTCAACACAGAACTGTATAGTACAATATTTGAATTTCAGAAAGATGTAACATTGGAATTGGATATGGCAAAGAAAAACTGGTACTACTGATGTCAACATTTCACTGTTATGAAAATACTGATAGGGAAACCTTGAGAAAACAAAAACTTGAGTTGGGGTTGTAGAAAGTTGGGGTTTGAACCTTACTACCACCAAACCAAAGGTGGAGTTGGTGTTGTTGATAAGTTACGCAGCAATTGTGACATCACCTGGAATTCAATGTTTCGCCAATGGTGGTGTTCTACTTGATCCAGAACATGTGTAGCTGACATAGTTTGGCAGTTTACCAAAAATATAATAAGTACAAGGTATCAAAATTCTCCAAAAGTTGGGACTCGAATAACATAAGAGATCATTTACAATAGAGGCAAAATAAAAATGTTGCTGCCTAGGCAACTACTCAAAAGTACTGCTGAGTACACATGTGAGCTGGGGGGTGAACAGGCAGGTGCAGGACCCCAAAGCCTTGTTACAACAAAAAGAAAACCAAAAAGATGTCAACTGTGCCCTGCAAGAAAGGGCAGGAAAACAAAACACACTCCAAGACCAAGACAGACAGAAGGGACAGAACATGAAATTTTCATGTGTGAAGACTTCAGTGGGTATGACAGTTGAAGCAAGCCATACTTCTGTGCTAGAACTCTGCTGGTATTTTCGTTGTAGTTCACATAGGAATTTATTTCGAATGTTATCTTTTAGCTTGTGTGAAGGGAATAAAACACTTATGTGAAAAAGTTGTCTATTATACATGCACAGTAGATATTAAAGTTTATTACTTTATTTTTATTGATATTTTATTTTCATGTTAATTCCAAATTGTACAATACATTAGGAAGCTCATGGCAAAAAGCTAGGCCACCTGGATGTCAAGTCCTACCAAAAGACGAGCAAAGCACAATGTATCTGCTGCCAGTGTCAGTGACTCCTGTGACCTTGTTGTTGTCAGGTGTGCAGACTGCCTCAGGTGGGATTAACTGAAAATCATGGCTTGATTGATATTCAGTTGTGATATAAATCATGAAAATTCTGCAGAATGTTTCAGTTTCTTAAATGCAAAGGTATACTGAGCTACATTAAGGATGTTACACAGCTTAAAAGTTTTGCTTAATCTGACAGCATTGTGATTCGCTTCTACTTCTGCATAAAGGGCCATTCATTCAAATTCAGAAGAAGCCAAGGTCCAAAATAATAATCAAAAAGATATGCACAAAAAAAAGCACTTGAAGGAAAGCCACTTTAACAGTATAATAATGATTATGAGTTTAGGCAAGAGCTCAAGCTAAATTTCTTACTAATGCTAGCTGCTTGCATTTCTCTTTGGCTATGTAACCCAAATATTTAAATCAGGACTTGAACCAAAATCTCACTAAGACTTCCCTTGATATCTAGATTTAAATGAAAAGGGATTTACATATTGTCAGTGTATACTGAACAGAAAATCTTGTAAAATACTAATAAACTGGAAGGATTGCTTGGTTTAACACAAAACAGAGTCTCATAAAACTAGAAGATAGATAAACCTGCCAATAGAATTGCAATTTTAAATGTAAGACTTTATTGAAGTGGTAAATTAGAGAAAAGCAAGGTTTTAAATCAGTTTATTAGTCTTTTTTTTTTTTTTTTTTTTTTTTTTTTTTTTTTTTTTTTTTTTTTTTTTTTTTTTTTTTTTTGTGGGACCAGGGTTCGAACTCAGTTTATTAGTCTTTATGGTCACTTCAGTTGACTTATAACAGAAGAAAGGAAGATAAATTAAGTAAAACACACTGAAAAGTATTAGGATGGATGATAAAAGTGAAGAGAATGTCTGTCATTAATAAACAGAAAATACATGAAATAAAAATACAAAACAAAATTCATGTAATTTTTCATGGAAGGCAATGCAGTAGAAGAATATTTTAAACTTGATTCTACTGTGTATTATTCAACAACCTGAACAGAAATTAAGCTTTCCTCGAGTCCTTTGTCAAGATCAGAGAGACAAACAGAAAATGTTAGTTTACCAGCTGAAACTCCTAGTGGCATAGTGGCACTTAACTCTAATCCCAACAGCTGGGAATCTGAGGCAGGATCATTATTGTAAGTACAAGGCTGACCTGAACTGCGTAGCAAGACCCTGTCACAAGAATGAAACAAAACAAAACTGGAGAAAAAAATACATGAGTTGTAAGATCCAAAGGTAGAATAAATCTTAATTGTGTCACAAATGAGATCCTAAATATTAAACAAATAGCTTCACTGTAACAACTCTGTTGTGGTAACTCTGAAGTATATGTGCTGTCAAAAATAAGCATGGCGCACACTCCACTCATCCCACAGCTTTATCATGTTTCCGACTCAGTAATGAATAACTGCACGTGGATGTGATAACACACACGTACACATACACACAAACACACACAGTCTCTTAAATGTAAGAAACATCAACATGCATTCTGTGCACTCCTTATAGGACTGCCAATTTTGTGTCCTGTATATTGTTCAGTGTTCTCAGAGAGGGGCCAGGTAGATGCATGGGAGCCATTTCTCTGATGCTGCGTATTCAGAGAATCTGTCTCATGAAGAAATGAGCTCTACATCTCACCTCAAGGATGTCTCAACTTATTTAGCATTGAGCTTGTTCTAAAAACTCTAGGCTATGCCAAGTTATGATTTAGGTATCATGACAAAAAAGCTTTGTTGTTTTTATTAGTCTAATGCATGTAAATATAAAATTGGAAAAATGTTAATAAACACCTGTTGTTTATAAGTCAAGGTTTTAATTCTCAAACATGTGAAGAAAATACTTTTTGGGGCTACAATGTCTCAAATGTTCCAACTATATTTCCCTAAAAACACTGTGATCTGGTAGGCAGGAAGGACTGTAGTAGCTGCATAGTTCAGAATTCAACCGCACGAGTGGCACAGCAGATATATTATTACCTTTGAAAAGGAAAGGAGCAGAAGCACCATTGCATTCAATTTCAGGAGGAGAACAGAGGCTGACATGGACATTAGCATGTGCATTTGATATGAAAAGAAACAATGACTGTCCAATAAAATAGTTGTCTACATCACTGAAGTACTGAGATTTGAAGAAACACTAAATTCCTTAAAGATTCAGAGTTTACACACAGTTTTTATCACTGTTATAAAATACACATTTCTAAATTACACTAATCACATGATATATTTTCTGTAAATTTTACTGTGGCATATATCATATTCCTTTATCTTAACCACTATGCATGTCTTAAGCACCTAGTAAAACCCTAAACTGAGAAACACAGACTGTTCATCCTCCTGTCAGGTGTCCTACAAAACTCAAGCAATGTTGGGCAGTTTGGCTTCTATGCAAACATCTATCACATAAATGGACTCTGCAAACAATCAGGATTATTCAGAAGTGGCATTTTAGTTCAGCTCTGCATTAGAACTCTAAAGAAATTAGGTGAGCTGAAATATGTATTTTCTATCTTCTGGTAGGAATTCCTAATACATAAAAATGAAAGATGAAATTCAAAAATCTTACAATGCTGGAAAATATATTTGCCCATGTATTTTTGTGCCACAAAAGTTATTTTGTTAACTCTTTATCCCCTACACAGTTTTACAATACTGATGCAGTTGTTTCTCTTTCATAAGATTTACCAGCTTCTCACAGGTACTTTAAGACTAACATGTTAGCATAATATGGCTAGGTTGACTGCTTTCATATATACCAATGCTGGAGGCTTTCTCAAAGAACCTCTTAGAAGTCTCATCACTATTCAAGATTTAGAAAGCATTGACTCTTATATAAGTGATCAAATTCTGTCTTTTCTAAAGGCAAAATCAATGCTCTCTGTGATTGTGAAAGATTATTGCAAAAACTAAGAATGAGACAGCTATGTAGAAGGGTGCTTTTGTGTTTGTGTTGTATCCTAATGTTTACAACTACAATTTGTGGTACAAACCTAATCTTTAATTGAAAAGTTACTTTACATGAAGGAAGTTGTTTTTCATTAACTGAAGTCAATGAACTGTGTATCTTTTATTGTACATTCTAAGGATTCAGTTGAAATTCATATTTAAGAAAAAGCTCATTCTCTTCAAGAAAGTGGATATTGCAGATCTCTTACATGCTACACACTGAGGGGAACTGGGGTTTCCATGTATCTCTACAGATACCCTACAGTCCCTAACAGAGTAAAAGAAACATTTATGCATAGGGTTTCATATATTTGTGAATGAGAAAATTAGGCAATTCTCCTTTATCAATAAGAGGTCAATTTAAATTCAGTATGTTCTCTAATACAGTGATAGAATAAATAATATAGTTAACAAAGATTTACATAGAACAGTTGCTAATATGTATTGCTACCATAAAGAGAGTGAAAATTCAAGCCACTAGGAAAAGAACAGCAATCTGTACCTGACAAAAACAACTGTATTGAAAAGGATTTTTTTTTCAAGCTTCAAAGAACTGGTAAGAAAATGGCAAACGTCTCTTAGAAAAGATGGTCTTACGCAAGTCCTACAGAGAGAGATGCCACATGACTAGCAAGTGTATGCGTATGTGAGCAGGTGCTCGTTCAGTCTCATGAATCACTGATGGAATTCAAGCTAGGCCCTCTAAAGATGCTCCCAGGACAAGTGTTGATGGTGACATGGAGCAAATAGAGAATTCACGCACTGCTGGTGGGGGTAAGCATAACTATAATTCTTTTGACTTTCTACAGAAGTTAAAAACATGTGTCTACAGCATAAAAAAGCAACTCAATTTCTTGACAAATACTCAAGAAAAATCAGCGCTTTCAGATCCAACACACAGAAATAACACTGTAGTTGCGGCCTGGCAGGATGGCTCAGTGGTCTAAAGCGCCTGCTCAGGAAAGCTTGGGCGACTGCAGGGACCACGGTTTGATCCTCAGCACCACATGCTGCACCAGCCCTGCCCTCAGGGCAGGCTGAGCCGGCCATAAAAATAAATAAACAAACAAACAAAAGTTCTGAAACAAGAAAAAAAATTCTTAAAAAAAAAAAAAAAAAGAAAAGAAAGAACACTGTAGTTGAATCTATTACACCTGAAAGCTGAGAACAACTACCTGAGTCCAAATGGCCACCGTTCACAGAGGAAATCCTAGGAAATTCTCACCCAAATCCCTTATAAGATTACCTAGGTAAGGTTATACAAAAAAGCCAAACTTACATTTTATTAGTTTTTTGCCAAAACTTATTTTTATGTAATTGGCATATGTTTGTTGTATAGAATGTGCATATTGCTATTAGAAGCAACTTAGGCAAAACTTTTGATTTTAAGAAAGATTTTATTCTCTCTGTTCAGGGATAGTATTCAAATGCAATGTACTGCTTCCAAGATATTTTTTCTCAGGGCTGGCGAGATGGTTCAGGAGTCCAAAGTGCCTGCTTAGGAAAACTCAGGCAGCTTCAGGGACTGCAGTTTGATCCCCAGCCAGCACCACATGCTGCACCAGATGCACCCCCAGGGGAGGCTGAGCCAGCCCTTTAAAAAAAAAGATATTTTCTTCTCAATTTCAATAATGTAAATTCTCCTTACTTCAAAAGCAACCTTAGAGTGATAACTGGAGGGGAACTCCTAAGGTGTTGCATTCAACCCTGTCCAGTTGATCTTCTCGGTGGTCTAGATAACACTGCAGGGCTATGAATACAGGTGGGTGAATCTTATACATCAATATTTTGGGTACACAGAGGGCACATACCCTGGGATTCAATTTCTTTGCAACATTCTCAAAAGTAAAACTGCGTGGGTAAAATTCTGACCGATGTTCTCCATGGCTGGGGCCAATGGAAGAAAACCATGAAGCATTTTTACATGATGGACATGCAGTTTGCCTTGATTGGCATCCTACTTATGTGACTTGCACATTTGTCAAATTTAATCAGGCTGTACATTTAAACTTGGGGATTCACTATGAATAATTAGGCCTGAGCACTTCCAGTGAATCTGACTTACACAATAAGCACACCGTTTTAGAATCTGATGGACCTATACCTGTGCAGCTGTAGTCTTACTTCATTGGATATGGACTAGTACTGCAATTCAAACCAGTTCATGAACTAGGAAAACCATTGCATAGTTCTTGTTCATATTGAGCTTATAATATATTAAAACATTGTATATTAGTTTAAGTTTTTAAAATAAAATACATCACTAGGTACTAATAGTTTAAATGA
>PVJA010010233.1:0-16052 GCA_004027025.1 Myocastor coypus
TTTTTTTTTTTTTTTTTTTTTTTTCACTTATTCACTCACCATTTCTCTGAAAGATTCCTCTTCTTGGGGCAACTTTTCTATCACAAAAAGTGATTTGTTTTGTAAAAGTCTGAGTAAAAGCAGCTCTATATTTCTTGATGTTCAGAAAATGGAAAAACACATGCTCTTCAGTTGTATTTCTCAGGGCTGCAACAACAGAGCCATAAATTACTTCTCCTCTGTTAATCACACTAAATGTCACCCAGCAGTGTTTCCCAAGACTAAGTGGGAACACAGCAGGACACTGACTGGGTTTTGAGCAGCTTTACTCTCCATGTGGCATTCACATTCTTGGCTTTGGAGAAGGCAAACATGCTTCGGTGGCCTCTTCACCCTTAGGATGGACCGCACAAGGCAATCACAGCTGGCAGTCTTGTGGCACCGGGGGCATGGGTGATCTGACATGCTGACCCTGCAGCAGCGCAGCGCCGCTGCTCTGCTACCTTGCAGAGTCACCTGTTTGGTGATCGGGTGATGGGATGGAGTGTCCTGTCCAGGCAGTGGTAGAACCTCTTTGTAACTGGTTTCTGGCTCTGCACTTACTCTCCTGGGTGCCAGACTGTCTGAGGTTGTAGTTCCGGCATTGATAGGGCCCTGCCAGGTACACTCTCAGTCATTTCTATACTACCTGTGATTACAAGGCAATCACAGCTGGCAGTCTTGTGGCGCCAGGGGCATGGGTGATCTGACATGCTGACCCTGCAGCAGCGCAGCGCCGCTGCTCTGCTACCTTGCAGAGTCACCTGTTTGGCGATCGGGTGATGGGATGGAGTGTCCTGTCCAGGCAGTGGTAGAACCTCTTTGTAACTGGTTTCTGGCTCTGCACTTACTCTGCTGGGTGCCAGACTGTCTGAGGTTGTAGTTCCGGCATTGATAGGGCCCTGCCAGGAGCATGCACCTCACTCTGTGAGCCTTTCCTATTTATCTGGAGAAGGGGGCATCACAGCTCTCCCAGAAGGGATGAGAAAAGGGCCAGAGAGCTGAGGGGAAACCCCAAGGACACATGACTTAGATTAGGTTCATTCAGGAGGAGGGTTCTGCAAGTCTCATGAAAACCAAGTATGGTGGTTTGGGTTTGACATTTACCCCCAGAGTCCTAGGTGTGGAAAGTGACTGGGTCCTGAAGGCACTGTGCACACCAGTGGACTCATTCACAGGGGTGTTCATAGCTGAATGGTGATGGAGCGGTGGGGGCTGGGTGGAGGAGGTCGTTAGGGATATGGCCTTGAGGGATGCATCCTTGTTGCTGGCCCCTCTCTCCTCCCTCTGCTTCTGGGCTGTTAGGACAAAAGCAAGTTTCCTCCACCCTGGCCTTTCCACCCTCTGTTTCTACCTTAGAGTCAACCAGCCATGGACTGTACCCTCTGAAGGCATGAGTCCCAGAAACCTCTGCTCCTGTATATGGTAGATATCCAGTATTTTGTCCCTGCAGTGGGAAAGTGACTCAGACTCAAGTGTCCGCCTGCTCTCTCTTGCCCTCTCGAACCCCTTCTCTGTCTCCCTATCTCTTTCCTTGTCTTTCTCCCTCTCCCATCCTTTCTCCTTTTCCCCAAATCCTGGGGTCTCTCACCCGTGCTGCTCATTCTGCCTATTTTCTTCCCAGGGGCCTCTTGGCATCCATGGAGATTGTTTCTAACTTTATCCACCATTCTGCAGCAAACACTAATAGTGAAGGACCAGACATCTGAGTGTTGTTTCTAAGCATTAGAAAAACAAAATTTCACCAGTCCTGCTCTGGCGTGGAGGCCAGGTGTAGCGGGTCTGGTGCAGAGCCGTGATTTGAAGCCTGTCCTTCTGACCTGGGCAGGTATGGCATGAGCACAAAGCAGCACTGGCCACGGTCCCTAGAGGCCCACCTGAGGCCAGGGACGAAGGGAAGAGCATGCTGTTTGAAGGTGAAGGAGAGCAGGACAGCACCGAGGTCCCTCTTGAGCTTTCATGGGAACATGTGTGCTGAGTGGCACGCACGGTCACTCTTGTGTCCTGGCTTATAGGTTTCTTGAGCTTACCTTGCTCTCCTGTCAACGTTCCAACATGTGACGCTGACAGCCAGACCTCAGAGTTCCTGCAGCCTCCTCACTGCACAAGATGACAGTGAAGCAGAGCTTTACCCACCCAGCCCTGGGATGTTTATGGACCCTGTGTGGTGGTAGTCTTGGAGGTGAGGTGAGAATCCTGTGCTGGGCACACACCCATCCCAGGACCTCTCTAGAGCTGGGCATCAGGAGATGGCGTGGCCCAGTGCCATGGGACCCCACACACCCTCCTCCTTGCCAAACCCTTTGCTTACTAAGGTAGGCAACAGGTGAAGTGTGTTATAGCCATACATGAGTCAGGCAAGTTCCCAAGGCTCCAGGGACAGGAGAAAGGGCTGGTGACACAGCAGGATTCACACATTTGAAAGGGGTTGTCCCTCCTCAGAGCAATCTTGCAGGATCCAAGTGTCTCTATTGGGTTAGAAAACCAGACTTTGCTTGGAATTAGCAGGCCCTGTTTAGGCCTGTGCCGTGTGCTCTGCTGCTGTGGACACTTGCCAGGGAGCCTGTCACAGCTACCTAAGTCCTCCAAGCCTCAAGCCCCCTCTGTGAGATGCAGGTGGGAAGGCTGCTGTGCAGCTTGATGCACCGGCGAAGTGCGATCACAGGTGCAGGCTCCTTGTGCGGTGCACGCCACGCCCCTGGTGCATGCCAGGTGCCTGCTGCCTCCCACAGGTGGCCCCTGTCCAGCCTGGCTCCATGATATCATCTCCATCCTTGGTGAGGCCGGCACTTTCCTGTGCTTGCCATGGTCTCTGAGTCCCCCTGGCTGCCTCTCGCTAAAGGGTCCAGGCAAAGTGCCTTTTTTTATGTCAGGGCCCTCTTAGTGACGCATTTAACTAATTACGATATTGAATTTTCTTTGGTGGCACTAGGGGTCAAACCCTGGGGACTGAGCTATACCCCCAGTTCTTCAGTCATATGCTAAGATAGGGTCTTCCTAAGTTGCTAAGTTGCCCAGGTTGGTCTTGCACCTGGGATGCTTCTGTATCTGCTTCCCAGAATGCTTGCATTACAGACATGCTCTGCTATACCCAACTCACATCTTTTCTACCAGGATTTTCGCTTGAACATGTGGCTGTCCAGAATAAGGACAGATTATGTGGCTGTGTGACCTCTTTATGACAGGACAGAGGTGAAGAAGGAAACTTGCAGCCCCTTGTGGGGACAAGCCCCTGTGCCTAGCTCCCTGCTTCTCCCACCCAGGCTGCACTGGGCCTGTCTGCCAGGTCCCTTGGGCTGCACATGGACTGCACATATACCTGCCAGCTCCACTGGGTCGTGAGCCTCTGAATGAGCTTGCTGTGGCTGCTGCGACACAGCTCCACAAATAATGTGACCTGAATAACAGACGTCCATGGTCCACGACCCTGGGTTCCGAAGGCCAAGGTCAGGTGTGGGCAGGGCCATTCTGAAGGCTCTTTCCTTGCAGGTGCCCAGCTTCTCCCATCCCTCACTCCTTTTCCCTCCTCACAAGGCAGTGCCCAGAGTCCCTGCTGACAGGCACTGGGCAGACTGGATTAGGAGCTCACTGACTCTCTAGGATTCTTCCCAACTCAGACACAGTTGCAATGACTCTCAAGAAGGCCACCTTCCGAGGCCATTCTCTGGGGTCCCAGGCTGCTTTCTTATTGATAGGATGAAATACCTGACACCTGCAATTTAAAGTGGAACAGTTCATTTGGGGTTGCATTTTAGAAGCTGATGTCTGTGCATGGTTGAACAGCTCTGGGCAGAGGCAGCATGGCGGAGGGACCTGGCAGAGGGACAGCTGCTCAGGGCATGGTGGCCAGGGCACAGGGAGGAAGGGAAGAGCTGGGGAGGTCGGTGGGTCTTCCAAGCCCACGCCCACTAGACTGCCTCTTCCCACTGTAGCCGACCTCCTGATGGAGCATCAGCCCCGGATGAGCCTAGGATCCCATGGTCGTGTCACCTTCCAAGCCCCCATGAATGTGTGAAGCATGGGGGACATGGGGCTTGGACTTTCCCCGGGGGCTTCTGAAAGGCTCACAGGTCCATCCATACTGGCCCCACCGCATTGGTCCCAGGTCACCTCTGAGGGGGCTGAAGGGCTTCTTGCTGCAGCTGCCAGTTCCAGGACCTTGGTGAGTGCTGCTTTGGTTCACAGTGGCACCCCTCCCCCTCCCTGGGTGTAGGCCAGGCTCCCAGTCCTGGACTTGGACCTCCGTAGAAGGCTGGACCCTCAGGGGAGCTGAGGCCTTGTGTGGGACATCACGCCTGTCTAGCTCCTCCCTCTGCTCCAGCTGTGTCCTCCACAGACATCTCACCCACTGTCTCCATGCAGAGGTCCTGTGACCTCAGATGTCACCCTGTGCTGAGCCAGAGCTTCAAGCAGGCACCTGGGCCAGCCTGCAGTTTCCAGTCCACACCCAAGGACTACTGGCTGGCGCTTCGTGCTGTGCTGGCTGGGAAGATGCTGAGGGTCCCCTCTGTGCTTCCACATTCCAGATTCTCGGAGCACAGTGTGGTGCAGCAGGGCCCTAGGATCTTCCAGGTGTCCCAAGAATACTCATTTGGTGTTTTGTCTAAGGGTCTGACATCCAGCAAGGCCCCTCTGCAGCTGGCTCTGGAAATCCACACCCCTGGAACAGGTGCTTAGTTCAGCCCCAAGCCCTCTTTCCCCACCTCTGCTATCTCGGAGGGCTTTGGGTTTTTGATTTCTAAGCCAGGGCCAACTTCTGTACAGTCCCCTCCCCATCCCCTCTCTCTTTGCAGAAGTCACTGAGGCCAGGGGAGCTCCAATGAGGCCCTGGAGGTCAGTGGCACTGTCTGCACGTGGGTGTCCTGCTGGGACAGCTTCTTTCTTTAGAATGCTGTGAGCACAGGCTGTGGGGCTGACTTTGGACGTTCATCTCCTGGGCTCCTGGGCCTCATCACTGGGGATTTTCCGTGGATAGCCATTCTGCTTCAAGGTTTGTTTTCCTCTGAAACCCCAGCCAGTCCTGGCTGTGGGCTGGGCTTGGGCAGCTTTTTATCCAAGCCTGGACCTTTGCTTGACCTGGGAAGACTTGGTCCCCCTTTCCACCCCTAAGACAGCAGTTCTCAGAAGTCCTTGAGCCTGTCTAGGCTGGGAGGAAGCACATTCTGTGGTTGTGGTTTTTATTTTATTTTATATTTCTTTTTAAAAATTAATTTTAATGAAAAGAAATAGCAATGAAGCCGGGCGTGGTGGCTCACGCCTGTAATCCCAGCTCTCAGGAGGCTGAGGCAGGAGGATCGGTGTGAGTTCGAGACCAGCCTGGGCTACAAAAGTGAGCTCAAGGCTAGCCTGAACTGCATAGTGAGACCCTGTCTCAAAAAAAAAAAAAAAAAAAAGAAATAGCAATGAGACAATTTCATAATAGGTTAGTAGGACAGTTACAATAATTAATATATTGTTTATTGTTGTCTTCCTAGTACTTGTTCAGAGTACAAGATACAGACTTGATATCTTGTATAAACACTACTAGTACAAATCTTTTTTCTCACTGAACTAAGAGAAAGTAGCTGTATATATTTGAAACAGGTCATGCTGTGTCCTTCAGACTGTCCACAGAATTGGCCACTGGTGGTGCTGGGTGAGGGGAGATCTCCCCACCACACAGCTCTAGGCACCGGGTCCTTCCTGTGTCCTCTGGGGACCTTGGCCCAGGCATCCAGGAAGTTTGGGTTCTGCTCAGGCCCGCCTCTGTGGCCTCCCACAGTGGTGCACAGTTCTCTGTGCCACAGAGAGTCGGCTGTGCCCACTGGCCAACACTGCTGAGGCTCCCCATGATCTCAAGATCCCAGGAGGACCCACAGCAGGGGCAGAGGTCACCTAGCAGCTGAGACAGCCAAGGGGGCTGCCGCTCAGTGATTTCAGGGGAAGGAAGAAATGCCAGGTGCCCTCTGAAATACCCTCCCTGCCATCAGTTCTGCCATTCAGGGGTCAGCAGTCCTTGGAAAGTGGCAAAAACATCCAGCTATGGTGGTGCACACCTGTAACCCCATGTAGTCAAGAGGCTGAGGGAGGAGGATTGTCCCGTATTTGAAGGCATCCTCCACTACACAGTGAGATCAAGGGCAGCCTAAACTACATACTGAGGCCTGGCCTCAAAAATAGCACAAGGGGAACAAGTTAAACTGATGAGAGAAAAACCTAGAATTTCCCCAAGAAAAGACAGAGATAATCTATTGCAATCTTGTTGGTCCGAGATGGCTGCCTTGAGCATTTTGGCTTACGTCCCCCAAGTCTGTGGTGTGTGTGTTGGGGAGGGCTCAGGGTCTGACAAGCTCCTTGGTCCTTGTGACCTGGGGAGACTAGTGTGGGACAGGACCAAAGACAGGAAGGCACATGGGGGTGGCAGGGCCTATGGGACAGATAGTACTGCAACCTAGAGCCAAACTCCACACCAGGCAAGATCACTGTGACAGTAGCCTGGGGGCCTTGGCCACCAAAGGACGCTGAAAATGCCAGTGATAGAGCACTGCTCCCTTCTGCTCCTTGCTGGGCTGTGTCCTGCTAGAGGTCAGGGGCCCAGGAAGGGCAGCCCACAGGGGAACCTTCCAATCAGAGGCCCACAGGCAAGGAGGGCATGAGGACAGCCACAGTGGTTTCTCTCCTGGGAGCAGCCAGGGTTGGAGGATAAGAGATCTGCCCCGTGAAGAAGGGAAGCTGGAAGAAGAGGGAGCTCCACCTGTTCTCTTTTGTCTGTCTGTCTGTCTGTCTGTCTGTCTGTCTGTCTGTCTTTCTGTCTGTTGGTCTGTCTGTCTGTTTGTTTGCCTGTCTACCTACCTACCTACCTACCTACCATTTACCTGCCTGCCTGCCTACCTATGTACCTATTTCATCTCTCCACTGGCCTTCCTAGCTGTGTGTGTGTCTATCTATCTGTCTGTGTGCCCATCTACCTACCTGCCTGCCTGCTTGCCTGTCTGTCTGCCTGTCAGTCTACCTACCTACCTACCTACCTACCTACCTTATATACCTACCTACCTACCTACATGCCTACTACCTGCCTGCCTACCTACCTATCTTCATCTCTCCACTGGCCTTCCCAGCTGTGACTCTTTCTGTCTGTCCATCTGTCTGTCTGCCCGCCCACCTGCCTGCCTACCCACCTACCCACCTACTCGCTCACCTGCCTGTTTGCCTGCCTGCCTGCCTGCCTGCCTGACTGCCTGACTGCGTACATCGTCTCTCCTCCGGCCTTCCCAGTTGTGCATCCATAGCCCCAGCAGGAGCACATAGGCAGTGGCCAGCATCCGTCCAGCATAGGCCTTGGCAGCACACCTCACAGGTGCAGTGCGGTGCGGTTGGGCCTCTGCACAGCTGTGAGTCTGAACCATTTCCTTCCCTCTCTGAGCTCAGTCTGCTCATGCTGCGCAGGACAAATGGTTGAGAGACCTGGACTCATGGATTCTGTAGAGAGCCCTACCAGGCACTACTTCCTGGGTCACAGCCCAGCCAACCCAGGTGATCCTCCAATGCATTTCTGGGAGCTTTCTCTTCCAGGTCAGCCCTTGTGGGTGGAGCTCCTGGAGGGTAGAAGTGTCAGCCTGATGCTAAGCATCTGGCAGACTAGGAGAAGGTGTTTCCTCAGCCCACACCCAGAAAAACAGAAGGGGGAGGGAAAGGTACCCAAAGACCTAGCCGTGCCTGCTCTGCTGTGCGCCATCTCCCCTCCTGGCTCCACTCTCACAGGACTACCGGTGCTGCAAGGTGGCTCAGTGGGGTCAGGCAGGCAGATCTTCCCTGGCCCTTCCTGAGCATGCCTGGGATGGGTCATCAGAGAGCCTCAGTTTCCCCACCTGTGAAATGGGAGCATCTCTCTTCCTCTGCTTTAGTGTGGTTATGTGAATGATGCATCTATGGAGCTGCTGGGAATGAAGAGACATTTCTTTAGACAAGATGCAGAGACAGCCAGTGAGCACACGTAATGGGCCCACATCATTATCCATCTGGGAAACCAAAGCCGTAGGAGCCACCACCTCATGCCCCCTGGGAAGAGGAGGACCAAGCCGTGAAGTCATCACAGAGAATGAGTGCCAGGGAAGAGCCAGAGGCTGGAGTCACATGTCCTGCTGGTGAGAGGGAAGAGGGTGCAGCTACCCTGGAGCACTGCAGCAGGGCCGCAGACGATGATAGAGAGCAGCACCGTGGCACCTGGCAATTCAACTTCTAGGGACACGGGTGTTCTGAGGAATGAGGGCAGGAGCCTGAGGAAATGTTTCCACAGGAGCTTGCAGCAGCATTGTTCAGGAGCCAAAAGGGAGGAGCCACCGGGCATCCGGTGTCCAACCCCCGCCTCCGTCCTGGGAAGCCAGCTAGCTCAGTAGCCGAGGTGGCCAGGTTTTTGTTATACACATTCTATTCACGGTCAAACAAAGCAAAGCCAAGGACGTCATAAGAACAGTGTCACTGGCAAACCCCGGGTATCTTTCTGAAAGTACATCCTAACGACTGAGCCCTTTTTCTCCCCTGGTCTAGCTTGGTCCCTGGCTCTCCAAACCAGCAAGCTTAAGACATGACGCAACCAACCCACCAAGCTAAGAAGTAAAACCCTCGGAGGCTCTGGGGAGGTTCTCTTTCCCTTGCTGGTCCCCCAGGAGGAGGGCCTGTGTCTCAGTCACCTGAACTCCAGAACCTGGCTGGGCCATCTCCTTCAAATTGCTTTCAGTGGATAAATGACACAGGTGTGCCCTGTGTCACCAGAGAGATGCACCTTGAGGCCATTGCCCAGGGGTCTACAAATGCAGCAGGAAACGAAGAGCTGAGTAAGCGTGAGTCCCTTCCTGGGGACGGCCCGTTAGTTCCACGATGGAGGAGGCAGGACAAGGTTCTCACCTCTTCTAGACATCCTGATTCCTCAGTCATGAAGCAAAGACATAATCAAAAATCACAGACAAACAACAATGACAAACCAGACAGGTGTCCCTGCCAAGACCCGTAGTGATACCTTTCCCCCTATGAATGACAAAAGTTTTCCTGGAACTCTGCTTTCTTCTGGAACATTCCTTTGAAATGTGCTAATCCTGGGACACACAATAGGCACTTCCGGGTACAGTAATTTATCTCAGGTTGGAGAGCTCCCGTGTCAACATCTTGGGCCCTGAAAAGAGAGATTTGTTTGCCTCTGCAGTGAGACCCAAGCATGGGCTGCAGGCTTCAGGAACTAGGCCCCCTGGACCACTGACAAGGGCGGAGCACAGCTCAATCAGGCAGTTGGCCAGGGTCACGGCTGCAACTCGGGTTGTCCCATCCACAGTGATGGGCAGAGCATCACAGAGCAGATCCTCACTGGTATGCAGCCCTCTATTGCGGTGGGCTCAGTGCATGCCACGGTCCCATTTTAAGAGCTGTGTGTGTCGGGGGAGTCACAGCACCAGTCCCAGGAGTGGGCTGACCTAGACTCTGGTCACAGTGCCCACTCTCCCCATGATTTCTCTTCTGCACAGTTCACAGTGGGTCACCCCAGATTCACCTTCCCAGGGAGCAAGAAGGTAGGGTGAAGTGGAGGCAGCGATGTTCCCCTTAAGGTGTGTCTCTAAAGCCTGAACACCTCCTTGGGAACCTCCTGCCAGGTGGACCAGTGACTCCGATAAGTGGGTGCCAGGAGGGCTATGGAGGCCTCTCATTCTGGGGTGTTCACAATGGACATAGAAAAGGAGGAGTGGAGGGCGAGAGCTGAGCAATTAACCACAACCATTGTTTAGAGGACCCTCCTTCCCATGGGTGCTTGGGAAGTGGAAAGCGCAGCTGAGAAACCTCCGTGAGGGGCTGGTAGCCAGCCAGGATGTGGCCATCTGTACCTGCGTGTCCAGCATGTGTGACTTCACCTTCTGGGTGCTGGTGTCCTCAGAGACGCAACAGGGCTCACGGCAGTGGCTGCTGGCATGAAACGATAGTGAGAAGATTAAGACAGAAAAGGTGATAAGACAACGTGGATAAGGCACTCACTGTGGACTCCTCCCCCAACCCCGACCCCACAATGTCATTACTGCAGTCCCCACCCCACACCCCTGCACGCCCCTGATCAGACTTGCACTGAACTTCCATGTCCAACAGAAGGGAACAGCAATGCTCGGGAGATGGCTCTGCCATCTAAGCGCTTGCCTGGCGAGCAGAAGGACCCGGCTTAGATCCCCTGAACCGCATGCCGCCCCGAGCCCCAGAACCTCAGGTGAGTCCTGTGGGCCCCAAAACTGGGCGTGGTAGCACAGGCCTGTAATCCCAGTGCTGGGGAGGCTGAGACAGTAGGATCACTATGAATCCAAGCTGCGTAGCGACACCCTGTACCAAATAAATAAATAAAATTAAAGAGGGAGAGGAAGTGAACAGCAAGAACTTTTCAGTGTCCTCCCTAACCCCACCTTGTTCCTTCCTCCCCAGTGGACCGGCACACAAGTGCTGGTCCCCTTGCCACCAGGCCGTGGCCAGCTGCTTGCTGGGAAGCAGCTCTGCCTTGCTCAGAAGGTGAACCAGCCGGGCGTGGTGGCGCACGCCTGTAATCCCAGCACTTGGGAGGCTGAGGCAGGAGGATTGGTGTGAGTTCGAGACCAGCCTGGATTACAAAAGTGAGCTCAAAGCCAGCCCGAACTGCATAGTGAGACCCTGTCTCAAAAAGACAAAAAAAAAAGAAGGTGAACCAGACGCACACACTCGCCCCATGGACCTTTAGCCCCACCGTTCCCAGTGATACCACTAAATAAATAAAGAATAAATAAATAAATAAATAAAGTAGGTTTCTTATGCAGAACTGAAGAGGTATACACACAGAGAGATTAGGGAGCAGGTGTTCAGGAGGAAAGGTGCCTTAGGCCCTTAGGCCTAGGGCTGGGGGTTCAGGTGGCCTTGGGTTGTCTCTGAGAGGGCCATGCAGGGTGTGTCTTCCTACTGTCTGTCTCCTGAGAGGGGCTGCTGGGCAAAGGTTCAAACCGTGCGCGCATGTGGAGTTTACCTACCCGTGGGATGCTGCTGCGACTGGGGAGGAAAAATCCAGGCTCCCTTGGCAGGGACCTAACCTAGTCAGACTTGCAGGCGAGTGGATCTTTAGGACCCTGGGGATGCTTTTTCCGGAAGGGAGACCAGCAGAGGTCCTGAAGGTGCAGGGTTGTGTCTGTTTTAAGCACAATGTTCACTTCATCTCATTGCTATCTACTTTGACTTCTTTATTTTTTATTGGTATGATTTAGATATACACGATCACATTCATCATACGGAATCTGTGCCGGCGCATGATGTGTCTTAGTTCTTTTCCTCCCATCCCCCCTTCCTTGAGCCCCTCTTTTGCTTATTTTCCAAAGCCTTGTTTCCATTTTTTCTTCCTTTTCTCATCAATATTCTCCTCTTTCCTTCCTCCCCGTTCTCTCCCCTCTCCCTTGTTCCCCTTGTCATGCGAACATGCTCTTCCTGTTTCCCAATGTCATCTCTTACACAACTTGGTCCCTCTGCACTCAGTTTCTCACACTAGAGACACAAAGTCACGTTTGTGCCTGCGTGTCCCACTTATTTCACTTAAGCATATGTGGCCTCAGGGTGCGTCCATTACCCATGCTTCAAGCTTACCTGCCTTTGTACCAGAGCAGTAAGTGCTCTGTCCTGTAAAAGAAGCCACATCTTCTGAAGGGCGTTGGACTGCTTCCAAGATTCAGCTATTACAACTTGTGCTGCTGTAAACATTGTTGCACATATGTCGCTGTGGTGTGGTGCTTTTAATTCTTTTAGAGGACACTCAGAAGATGGATTCTTAGGTATTTCATTTCACAGTGCTATTGTGAAAGCTGTGGTTTCTCTAATTTCTCTCTCAGTGAGTTTTTTGTTTATAAACAGGAATGTTATTGATTTTTCTTTGCAGTACTGGGGATTGGTGAAAAGTATAGACTTTGCATTCAGCTACTCTATTGAATTTGATTATTAAATATAGAAGTCTTTTCATGGAGTCCTTGAAGTCTTCTGTGTAGATTACCATGTCACTTACATATAATAATACTTTATCTTCTTTTTTATCCTTCTTTCTTTCATTTCTTTCTCCTATGTAATTGTGCTGAATAACGTTTCAGAAGCACATTGAATAGGAGTGGCGATAGTGGACAACCTTTCCTTATTTTTGATTTTAGAGTGAAAGCTTTCAGTTTTTAACCATTTAACGTGATGCTGGCTATTGGCTTTTCATAAATAGCTTTTATCAGATTGAAATAAAGGCCATCATCTGTAGGTTGGTTTTTTTTTTTTTAAAGCATGAATGGGTGCTGGACTTTGTCAAAGGCTTTTTCTACATCTTTCAATACCTTCATCTGGTCTTTGTACTTGGCTCTGTTAAAATGATGCTTATTTATTTCCATATATTGAACCATATCTGCATCCCTGGAGTGAATTACGCTTGGTCATGATGTGTAATCTTCTTGACAATTTGCTGCATTCTATTTGCCAATATCTTATTGAGGATTTTTGCATTTATGTTGCATAAAACCAAACTACAGGAGTATTGCCCTGTGGTTCCCTTTTTTGGTTGGATCTTGGATTTTCCTCTGGTTTTGAGATCAGGGTACTGCTTGCTTCCTTTTGAATTTAGGAGTGTTGTTCTCTTTTAATGAGTTTGAGAAGTAGAGACATTAGAACCTTTCTAACTTTCTTGTAGAATTCAGCAACGAATCCATCAGGGCCTTTTCTTTGTGGGTAGGTTTTAAATTACATCTTTAATTTCATTGACTGATACCAAGTTATTTAGAATGTCCATATCTCCTTGATTCAGTTTTAGCAATTCACATATGTCTAGGAATCTGACCATTTCTTCTGTGTTTTCCATATTATAATACAGCCTCTTGAACTAGATATTGATCATCTGAATTCTTCAGGATACGTTGTGGTTTCACTTTTTTCATTCACAATTGCTTGGATTTATTTAAATGTATGTATTTAGTACAGGGTCTCACTATATAGCTTAGACTTGTAGTGAGTCTCCTGTTTTCAGTCTTGATAGTGCTGGGATTATAGGTGTGCACCACCACACCCAGACTCAGTTGCCAGCTGAGCATGCCTGGGGGGTGGGGTCAGTGTTTCATACAGTACCAGGGATCAAACCCCGGCCCCTGCACTTGCCTAAGCAGGTGCTTCCTCTGCCGAGCTATCTCGCCAGCTCCCCAGTTGCTTGGATTTAATACTTCATTCCTTTTTTTTTTTTTCTTTTGTTGAGAAAGTTGGTTAAGGGGTTTTCTATTTACTATTTCAAAGAATTAATTGTTGGATTCATTGTATTTTTTCTTAGTCTCTGTTGCTTTAATTTCTTTCTTTCTTTTTTTTTTTTTTTAATGTACTTGGTGCAGGGTCTCACTACACAGCTTGGAATCACAGTGATTCTCCTGTCTCAGCCTTTTTAGTGCTGGGATGACAGGTGTGTGCCACTACATTTTGACTAGATCACTGGCTCAGCATGGCTGGAGGTGGGGTCAGTGAGGCATGTGGTGTTAGGGATTGAACCCCAGTCCCTGCACTTGCCTAAGTGGTCCATTGCTTTAATTTCTTCTGTTTCTTTACAAACTTTGGGCTTTTCTTTTTCTAGAAGGGTTATTTGAACTTGCTCTGTTTTTCTGATATGAGAATTCATTACTGTAAATTTCCCTCTTAGGACTGCTTTGACTGTTTTGTCCCATAAATTGTGGTATGTAATATTGACATTATTGTTTAATTGTAGGAGCTATCTAATTTATTCTTAAATTTCATCTGTGACCCATTTGTTATTCAGGAGGATGTTATTTACTTTCTATGTGTTTATGAAATTTTTGTAGTGTATTTTGCCATTGATTTACAATTTCATTATGCTATGGACTAATTATATGCATGGGACACTTTTAATTCCTTTGCATTTATGCAAGCAAGTTCTATGAGCTAATGTGTGGTCTGTTCTGGACAGCATCCCATGGGCAGCTGAGAAAGATGTACATTCTGATGGTGTGGGGTGGAACACCTAGGACATCTACTGACTCCATTCATTCCTAAGTTTCATTCAGGTTTTATATTTTATTGTTGCTGTTTTGTCTAGTTAGTGATGGGCTACAGACGTCCCCAGCTACAACAGTATTAGTGCTTATCTGATTTTTCAGGTCTGTTGAAATTTCTTTTATGTAGTTTTCTGTGCTGGTATTTAGTGCAGAATATATTTATAATTGTTTTATCTTCCTCTTGGATTGTTTCTTTTACAAGGATCTAATGAACTTGTTTGACTCCCTTAATGAGTCTGGGCTAGAAATCCATTTTGTCTGCAAGAAACCAGCTGCCTCTGATTTTATCCCGGTTCCTGTCACATGGAATATTGTTTTCCATCCTTTGATCTTCAGGCTATGCATTTTTTTTTGAATTAAATGTGTTTCTGTAGGTAGCATATTGTTAGATCTTGCTTTTTGATCCACTTTTCTACTCTATTTCTTTTGATTAGTGAATTGAGCCCATTCACATTTATGGTTAGAAGTGACATATATTGACTTATCTTTGCCATGTTGTTTTTCTCTTGTTGGTTTCCTTTCTTTTCCCCTCTGTTGAATTACTGACTTGTCTGGCAGATTCATTCTGTTGGTGTTCATGGAGGTGCTATCTTTATTATCTGTTTGTAGGATGTCCTTCAAAACATTTTGGAGTGCTAGTTTGGTGGCCATGGATTTCTTCAGGTGTTCAAGTTTGAAAGATAGTTTTGTGGCATTCATCAATCTGGATTGAAGTTTGTTGTCTTTTGGGCCTTGAAATACTTCACCTCCAGCTCTCCTTGACTTGAGGGTTTGTACTAAGAGGCCTGCTGTGATTCTGATGGACTCTCCTCTATAGGCAATCTGTTTCTTTCTTTTTTTTTTAAAAATAGCTTTTTATATTCTGTTATTGTAGTGGATTTCTGGAATTTTGACTATTCTATGCCATAGAGTATTTTTTTTCATCATGTCTAATTGGAGTTCTATATGCTTCATATATTTATAGAAAATTCTTTTTTCATGCCTGGAAAAGTTCTGCCATTATTTCTGTGAACAGATTTTTTTATTGTTTGCATTGTCTCCTGCTTTGTAGTGATACTGATCAATCTTATGTTGTCCTTCTCCATATCATCTAGTGGCTGTTGGATTGACTTTTTGTGGTCCCTTGCTATTTTTATGAAATCTTTCTTTCTTTTCCCCACTGGATTAAGGACAATTTATTGTTTTTATGTACAAAAAACTCAAGAGTACACTTAGCCTAGCTTAGTGGTCAGCTCTTTAGCCTTTGCTTTCTCCAGCTTGGCAATATGAGCCACAGATTTTGGACCCAAAACATTGCCTCACCAGCAATGACAGATCTCATTGTATCTGTCATTGTAGTTGGTCCTGATGGCCTCCACCAGCTTAGCCAGAGCACCTTTGTCTTCTGAGTTGACTTAGGTGAAGGTGACAGTGGTACAGGTCTTCCTGTGGACCAGACACTCCAGCTTGGCCTTCCTCTTGATGATGTAGTAAGGGACTCTTGTCTTGTGACACAGGGCAGGCAGGAACATGACCAGCTTGATGGGGTCCATGTCATGTGCAATCATCATGAGCCTAGCCTTCTTGTTCTCTACCAGAGTGGTGACAGTGTTGACACCTGCTCTGAGGACGGAGGGACTCTTAGTGGGGACATCCCCTTTGGCAGCAGCTTTCTTCTCCACCTGGGCCAACAGCCTCTGCTACTTCTCTTGCTTGGTCTCTGATCTCTACTTGTGGGTGAGCTTAAGCAGCTGGGTAGTTGTTTGGTGGTCCAAGGACCAAGTGAACTGGTTAATCACGGGGGCACCTTTAGCCACTTGTACAGGATGTCCCTCTGTCACTGCAGCCAGATGTAACAGGGCCATTTGACAAAGTGAGTGAGGCCTCTCTTGGGCTGGATGTCCTATCCAGTGTCAAAATTCTTTGACCTCCCTTTTCTCAAACAAGAGACTTACCACTTTTTTGGCCTCCTGCTTCTTCATGACAGCAGGGGCAGGGCCACGTTCTTGCCCTTGGCCT